>PVKU01013217.1:0-30262 GCA_004027475.1 Anoura caudifer | reverse complement strand
TTTTTCTTCAGGAGTCTGTTTAAAGGCTTGTTGATTTTGTTTATCTTTCCAAAGAACCAGCTCCTGGGTTTATTGATCCTTTAGATTGTTCTTTTAGTCTCTATGTCATTTAATTCTTCTGTGATCTAGGTTATTTCCTTCCTTCTCCTTGCTCTGGACTTTGTTTGTTGTTGTTCCTCCAGTTCTTACAGATGTAGGGTTAAGTTTTACATAGTTTGGATACCTTCTAGACAGATTATATATATAAATACATGAATATGTTAATATATAGGAATGTTGTATATACTAATATATTAATGAATATATAGTAATATTATAGAATATTAGTATATATTAATATATTAATATGTAGTGCATATTCATAGCCAGCTAAATTTCTTTCTTTAATTGGGCAAATTGTCTCACTTCTACTTACTGATATGCTACTTCTTGTTTTATTTCTGATTCTTTCTGTTATTCCTTGTTTAGAATGCTTCCTTTATGTTTTGTCTTTTCTACATTATCTACTTTTTATTTGTTTTAATTCAGTTGTGCCTTTTGAATTTTATGCAATTTTTAGTCCCAATAGCTACTTCAATAACTACAGCTTTATACAGTAAACTTGAGTGATAATTTCTTTAATTGTCAACTGTAGATAATACATTAGTGACTACACACTATTGAAGATGAGAAAATACTTACATAATACTTCTTCCCACTCCAAATCCTCTACCTTTCAATTTTTATGTTCATATTTTTAGTTCTTGTAGCAGTTATGTTTACATATACAAATGTTATATTAAAATAATTTTATTTCATAAGCTTTTTGTGCAGCCACTATGAAAGGTAAGGGAATAGTTTCACTAAATATTCTCCCAACTCTTCTTCCAATTTATATTTGCTGATTTAGATCACAATAAATATTAACATTGTTATTTCTATATCATTATATGTTATTGTGACAGAAAGGGAATATACACTGATTTCATTTCCTCTTTCTAGAAACACATAACATCTACATTAGACCATGTGACAAATTATATCAAAGGAATGTGAGCAGAAATGATTTCTACAACTTCCTGGTCTGGTTTCTAAAATGTCATTTGCAAATCTCAATCTCTCTCTCTCTCTCTCTCTCTCTCTCTCTCTCTCTCCTCTCTCTCTGTCTTTGTCTCTCTCTCTCCACATGCACATCTCCTCCATGCATTCACTTCAAAGTGAGTGAGTCCTAGACAACAGAAGCACACATTGAGAACGCATTGAGAAGAGCTTTGAATTTCTGTGTCACTATGTGGAGAAGTGTCACTTAAAAGAGTCACTTAACCTATAGCAGACAGTGATGTGAACAAGCAATAACCCTTTAGTGAGATAAAGCTCTAATATTTTGATAGTGCTCATGATAACCACCAAACCTTTTCCTAAACAATACAATTATTTTTATATTATAGTCTGTAACCATGTATCTCACATTATATTTTAATATATTACATGTTCATCACCAATCCTTTTATAAAAATTTCCTCACATGTATCTTATTGGTTTAATCTTCCATAAATAAATATTTATGAGGATTATATTACCCACTTTAGTAGAATGAATAATGATTTCTCCCTCAAGTTTTCTATGCTCTAATTTTGAAATTCTGAGCAAATATTATGTTAAATTCCAAGAGAGATTTTGTTGATGGAATTAAGATTACTAATCAACTGACAATAAGAGAGATGATCCTAAATTATCATGGTGGGCCCAATGTAATCATGTGAATGTGTGACATCTAAGCATAGAAACAAGCCAAGATACATTGCACATAGTGTTCAGAAATACAGAATGTATAAGTTAATAAATTTATATTGTTTAATCCTTGAAGTTTGTGGTAATTTATTACAGCTGCAACAGGAAACTATCATGCTTGCATTCTTGAATGTTTAAAAAAATCTGAGGTCATGATATTTGAGTGACAGTTTGGCTGTGTATGAAGTTTTTGATCTTCTAGCATTGATTATTTTTGTGTAGAAGTCTGATAACAATCTGATTCTTTTTGCCCTTACAGTTAATTTGATTGGAAGTGGATAGTAACTCAAGTATCCACGGTATCTTTTCTTCACACTTGAAGTATTGTAATGTTAACAGACTATGGCTTGATTTTGGTATTTTAATATATTACGCAAAAGTTAAATCTGAATAGAAATAAGAGGTTTTATGTGGATGATGAAACTCGGGCAGAGTGAAACCCATCCCAGGTATACATTGCAAATTTGTGAGAGAAAAGGCAGAGCTTCCAGGTGGCATTTCCCATGGCTCTTAGTGTTCAGGAAACTCATTGCAGATTCTTAGGAGACAGGCTATTCATTTTAATTATGCAAGTTATGCTCTTATTTTTAAAAGATTTTATTTATTTTTAGAGGAGGGGAAGGGAAGGAGAAAGTGAGGGAGAGAGACATCAATGTGTCGTTACCTCTCACACACCCCCAACTAGGGACCTGGCCTGCAGCCCAGGCATGTGCCCTCACTGGGAATCAAACTTGCAACCTTTTGGTTCACAGGCCCATGCTCAATCCACTGAGCTACACCAGCCAGGGCTGATCTTATTTTATCAGTAATTTTTTGTTTTATTTATGTTTCTGTTCTCTTTTCTAGAAATAACAATTATGCATGTCAGATGTCTACTATTTTTCATACTTATAATTTTCAACCCAGATATTCTCAGTTCTGTTTAGTTTTCCATTTCAATTTGATCTGTTTCAAGCCACTGACACAGATGTATATGCAATGATTCTGATTTTATGTTCAGCATAAAATATCTGTTAACTGCTATAATGATTTTCAGTTCTCTAATTATTTTATTGTTTCATATTATATATCTTTCCAGAGCTCTGCCAGTCCAGTTGTCATTTCTTGTTGTCCAATTACTACCTTTTTTAAAAAAATTTGTGTATCTTGTCTTTGAGGTCCTGTTTCAGAAACTCCATATTTTCTTTGATTTATTTGGTTTTAGAGAGAAGTGGTTGTTCAAATTTTTTTTCTGTTTTGTGGCATATTTCTTATTATGTGAAATTCAACTACCTCTAATTTTTTATGTATTTCCTTCGTTTCCATTATGATATGTTAGCATACATGTCTGGCTGATTCTTTTTTGATTGTTACTCATCTTTTAATAGTTGTCAATCTTTGGTTAAAAAATATACAGTTAAGAGAATTTCTAGAATGTGAGCTTGAATAGTGACTTTGAATAACTAGAAACTTTATTTTATTTTCTAAGAAATGTTTCTCTCCAATATTCTGCCCTGGGGGAGTATGTATGTGTTCTGGGGACGCAGTAAATCTCCGTAGGGCATAGTCATATTTACTTCTCTTCCCTGGCCAAGATAAAGAGCCACAGGGTAGATTGCAGACCAATCAATATACACAACATCCATGTTCTGCCCCATGGTTTTTTCAGAATGAAGATCTCTGTTAGTTCTAAGCATTAACTTTTTCCCGGGATTCCCTGGGAAAAAAAAAAAAAACACAATAATCAGTTTGCCAGTTGCCCTGTTCTTTCTCTAAGTAAGGCTGCAGGATCCTTCCTTCAATCCACAGTCATCATAAACACCAGACCATGTGATTTTTATTTTCTGAAATTATCATCAATTCATTTGGTCCTCTAATAGTTTTAACATAAACGGTTTTATTCCCTACTCCCCATTGCTACTGCAGGAGTATCCTCACTTTTACAGTTATTCTGATATTTGGATGGTATTTGGAAGATATTGTGAAGTGACATTGTAACTGGAAAAGACACCAGTGTTCAGGCTGCCTGTCACTACCAAATCCAATAAGCAATGACAGTGATTGAATCTTTATGGGCGCTTTATTCAGATGGCTGGTGATCTGAGAAGATGGTGGGTTCATACCCTGACAAACCATCTTTCCTTCTCTTTCCTGGCCAGATCTTTTGTAAGGGAGGTGGGGGGAGACAAACAAGGTGCTGTGAGGGCTTTGAAATTCAGGGAGGATTAGGTGAGTGAAGCTGCAGCATTCCCATCCTCTGCAGTTAGCTGTTCCCAGGGGGAGGCATAGCATCTGTCTCCTCATTGTCACAAAGGCCTGGATGCCTCCAACTGGTCCCCAGGCGCTAATCTGTAACCAGTGCCCCAGGAGGCTGGCTATTTCCCAGGAGCCAGGGTGGGCCTTACCTGTAGTTTATGAAACAAAAGCTTTAACAGACACATTACTCTCTAGACTTATAACTTTTTTCCTTAAGCTAAAATTTTCCAAGTCTTGAGTCCCCTATCAACATCAAGGATATAATTGTCCACACTTAAATAAAACATTTTTCAATTGATTTAAATATTTCATTTTAAAATGTGGTTAGCTTGGCCTTGGCTGGTGTGGCTCAGTGGACTGAGTGTTGGCCTGCAAATGAAAGGGTTGCTGGTTTGATTCCCAGTTAGAGCACACGCCTGGGTTGCAGGCCAGGTCCCCAGCTGGGGGAGTGTGAAAGGCAACCACACATTGGTGTTTCTCTCCCTCTCTGTCTCCCTCCCTTCTCCTCTCTCTAAAAGTAAACAATAAAATCTTTAAAAGATACATAAATAAAATGTGGTTAGTTTGTTTCATATGTGGAGACAGAGATAGATCGTACTTAATAGGCAGAGAAGGCAAAGTCATATAACATGAATACCTGAATATGCACAACTTCTCACATAACTCAAGGATTTCCTTTTAGACAAAATGTTGTCATCTCTGATATCCAAAAGAATATCTGAACAGCCAAAACATCCGCTGTGGAAATGTCTCTTTCATTAGTCTCTGAAATTCCATACTGCCTTTTTTAAGTGCAAAAGCTCCCATACCGTCACCTGGGAAGCAGCAATGTTAACTGCCAAGGACCTGCGTGACACAAAACCTAAAATGAAAGGGCAAGAAGAGGCTCCATGTGGATAAGCAAGCTTGGGAAGTGTCAACACCATCCCAGTTATATATAGTGAATTTGTGATAAGTAGTGCAGGGCATCACAGGTGGCATTTCTCAAAGCCCCTAATTTTTAGGATGTTCCCTGCAAATTCTTAGCAGAGAAAATGACAGGTGATGAGCCTATTTCCAAAGTCCTTTCCAACAGCCATCAGATTTTACACATTTACACTGTACTTAGAAATGTTAATCAACTCACCAGTATTTTTATGAGCCTTCCAAATGGGTCACCGTTCAAACAAATAATTGGAGGCAAGCTGAGAAAATAGCAGGCCCTTGATAAATGCCTTTATGAATGGATAAGTGAAATGAATGAATATGCAAGAAGGTGAATAAGAAGCCTACAAACCTCACAGTGTAAATCTATAATGAGAAAGATACTTTCCTGAAGGAACTATGTCATCTTAATTTGAAAATACTAATTTGTATCTTTAGAGAGTCTATATAATGCATTGCCCCATCTGGTGGACTTGTGTTCATAAAAATAGTTTTTCTAAATGAAACCAAAAACCTATTATCTGAAAAAGTACAAACTGGTAACTTGTTCACACCTTCTGCCTGAGCCCTTGAGTTCATTTTGTTTAAATGTGAAGCTCAAGCTCTGTTGGCTTTTATCCAGTATCACAGTCATTCAAGGAAGTTTTAGCTGCTTTAGACTTAGTCTCTTCCAATTAAAAGGCATAAAACCCAGGTGGACTTGATGGGGACCTAAATAGAAAGGTAAATTAGTTCTTTCACCTTTCACTAAGATGTGTGGAAGAATCCAAGATTTTAATTTTCAGACAAAAGGCAAATCTATGGCTTCCTTAAGTGGCAGAGTTTGATTATTTTTCTGTGAATTAGTAAAAACTTTATATAGATATTAAAACAACAATAATAACATATGCTTGAACATTAAATATACATAAGTATACTGCCTATAAGATCCTTATGGGCCATTATAGAAATCTAAGGATACTGTGAGAAAACATCAAAATATTTAATCTCAATCCTTAATATAGGGAACTTCTATGATTTTCTATAAGCACACCTCATGGTGCCCCTCCCACTACATTATGAAATGGATGTTTCATGGTTCTGACACTGAGGGCACTTAGATAACTATAAAAATACTTTGTAAATTGCACAATGTTATGCAAATATTAGTTGTCCTTGTTGCTAGTGTTCTTATGCTCAGATGTCAACAATATAAAGTCATCTGAAAGATAATTAAAATCCCTTTGCCTCAACCCTTAACATATTAGCAGTAACATACATCTTTGAGGAAAATAATGGATTAATTACGGATCTCTTTCATTTTAAACTTTCAGCTTGTTTATGTTTTTCCAAAATTCATATGTTGAGGCCCTAATATCTATGGTAGGTGAAAGTGGAGCCTTTCAAAAATAATTAGGTTATCAGGGTGAGGCCCTCATGAATGAGATTAGTACCCTTATAAGAGACATGTTCTATCTCTCTCCACCATTTGAAGATAGCAGCAAAAAGGCTTCCATATGCAAACATGAAAGATGTTTCACCATGAACATAGTCAATTGGCACCTTAACCTTGGATTTCCCTGCATCCAGAAATATTAAAAACATGTATCTGTTGTTTAAACCACCCAGTCTATCATACATGTTATGGAAACCTAGACTAAGACACAATTTAAACAATTTTTGGAAGCTTTAGCTTAAGTGCTTCCTTTCTTTACAACCAAAATGATGAAAACTCAGTAATAAAATCATGAACAGAATGATTAAGTTCTTTGACCAATCTCTGTTTGTGACTTAGGAATAATAATATTGACCCTTGATTTCTTTCCAGTAATCTTGTCAAGAAGGACAGTATAAGAAAAGGTCTCAGATTCCTGGAACGGAGGAATTAAATCAATATAAGACCTTTAACCCCTAACTCAAATTATCCCTGTTTCCATTTCCCAGTATGAATGGAGAATAAGGGATTGATGAGAATAGTCACACAAATATTTAATCATGCTATATTACATTTTTAATCATGAGCAAATCCACTGGAGAAAATATTATAGTGAAATATTTTACACATCAAAATGTTTGTCAGTGTCCAACTAGGAGCCAAATGATTTTAGTAATATCTAACACAATATTCTTAGCAAAATTAGAACTTGGTAGACCCTTAAAGTTCATTATTATGAGACTAAAGAATCATATTATCTAATATCCCATACAAAGAAAAAAATCTTAAAATGTATTCATCCAGTCTATGTGTAAACAGAAACAATGAGAGGAATCTGAATAAAAGTTTACAATATTTCTTTATTGAAAGGTCAACATTTAATTTCATGATTTAAAAAATCTAACAAACTAGGAATAAATAGGAACTTTCTCCGTCTCATAACGGGAATCTGTGAAAAATTCAAAGATAAAATAATAATTAATAGGGAAAGAGTGGATTCTTTCCCCCTAATTCAGGAGCCACTTCTATACAAGATTGTACTGGAGATTCTAGATAGGGCAATCAGGCAATTAAAAGAAATAAAAGGCATACATACTGGAAAAATAAGTAATTTATCTGTATTCTTATGTCTTATATATAGAAAATCCTAAAGAATCCATTGAGGAAGAAAAACTAAATAAACAAATACAACAAATTTGAAGGCTACAAGATCGATACAGAAAATTAACTTGCAGCTTTGGCTGGTGTGGCTCATTGGTTGGGCATCATCCTGAAGACAGAAAGGTCATGGGTTCAATTCCCATTCAGAGCACATGTCTGAGTTGCAGGTTCAGTGTCCAGTTGGGGCACATGCAGGAGGCAACATAACAATGTTTGTCTCTCATATTGGTGTTTCTCTCCCTTGTTTTCTTCCTCTTTTCCCCTCTCTCTGGAATCATTAAAAGAAAAAAAATTAAAGAAAATTAACTTGCAATAAGCAATCTGTAAATGAAATTAAGGAAACAGTTTTATTGACAATAGCATCAAAAAGCATAAGATACTTAGGAATATGCAACAACAAAATACACAAACCTTATACTCTGAAAACTAGAAAATATTGTTAAAATAAATTAAACAACATTTAAATAAGTTAAAAAATGTCCACTGTTCATGGATCAGAAGACTTAAAATTGTCAAGATGGTGATACTCCCCAGACTTGCCTACGGATTCAATGCAATTCCTATCAGAATCCCAACTTACTTCTTCATAAAAATTTAAGAACTGATCCTAAAATTCCCATGGAATTTTAAGGGACTCAGAATAGCCAAAACAATTCCAAAAAGAACAAAATAGCAGGCCTCACACTTCCCTATTTCAAGACTTATTACAAAGCTGTGGTAATTAAGACACTGTGTTCCTGACATAGAGATAAACATTATAGATAAATGAATAGAATCCAGAGTAAAAAACATAATCCTATGCAACTATGGTCAACTGATTTTTAGCAAGGGTACCAAGATTACTGAATGGGGAAAGAATAGTCTTTTCCACAAACAGTACTGGAAAACCTGGATACCCATGTGAAAAGAATGTAACTGAGAGCAAAGGGTATGGATTTCACTCATATGTAGGATATAAAATTGAAAGCAACCCCAGTGATAAATAAGACTAAACTATGAGGGAGCTGGAGAAGCCCTAGTGCAAGTAGCGTCCCAATGACTGGTGTAGCTACAAGCCTTTACCTCTGTCTAAATGTATTCCAAGTATGTGTCCCTCTATTCATTGTTTTTGTACTAATATTCACTTAGATGTCTTCTTGAAAACATATATGTGAGATAAATGTCTACAATAAATGACTCCCATTGGTTTTTGCTGTAATTTGAAGTATGTATTCTATTAAGGGAAAAGAGAACTTGTCTAAGAAGTAATAAAGCTGACCCTAGTAGCTAAAGAAGAAGAAAAAATAAAAAATAACACTGAACAAACAGACAAACAAACAAAAACTCATAAATACCGACAACACTATGATGGTTACAGGAGGAAAGGGGGGTTGGAGGCATAGTAAAGGGTATAGGGGGCCCAATATATGGTGATGGAATATGATTAGACTTCAGGTGGTAGCCAAGCAATGCAATATACAGACCATGCATCATAGAAATCTACACTTGAAACTTATATGTTATTAACCAATGTCACCTCAATATATTTAATAAAAAAATGTAGTTGAATCCTCACCTCATATTGTACACAAAAAGTAACCTAAAATGTAGTAAATATCTAAATGTAAGGGCTTTCTATCATACAAATGAGTTCCCCCAAAAGTTATATGTTGAAATCCTATTCCCCAAAGTGTTAGGAGGTGAAGACTTGGAAGGTGCTTAGGTCATGAGAATGGGGCTCTCATGGGTGGTATTAGTGCCCTTGTAAAAGATCTTTAGCTGCTTTCACCATGTGAGGAGACAGACAGTAAGGACAAGCTAAGAACCAGGAAGAATGCTTTCACTCAACCATGCTGACACTTTAATCTTGGGTGTTCCAAACTCCAAAACTGTGAGAAATACATTTCTGTTGTTTCTGCCATTCTGTGGTATTTTGTTATAGCAGGTCAAATGGACTAAAGCCATTCTAAAACTATATACTCTTAGAAGGAAACAACATATAAGTACATCATCATTATCTTGGATTTTGAAAAGAATTCTTTGACATAATACCAAAAGCATGAACAACAACAACAACAAAATAGATAAATTGTACTTTATCAAAATTTAAAACTTTTTTTTTGCTTCAAGGCAAAGACTACCAAGGAAGTGCTAACACAACCCACAGAATGGGAGGAAATAATTGCAAATCATGTATCTGGTAAGGGTTTTATATCTAGTATATAAAAATTCATAAAGTTCAATAATAAAAGAACAAATTTGCCAATTTAAAAGTGGACAAAGGATGTGAATAGACATTTCACTAATTAAAATATACAAATGGCTACAAAAAAGGATGCTCTATGTCATTATTCAGCAGGAAAATACAAATCAAAATAACAATGAGATATCACTTCACACTCACTAGGATAGCTAGCTGGAAACGAAAAGCCACAACCTAAATGCCCATCAGTAAATGAGTGGATCCAAAACCTATAGTACCTTTACAGAATGGAATACTACACAGCAGAAAGAAAGAAGGAGTTCCAACCCTTCATGACAGCATGGATGAAACTGGAGGGCATAATGCTAAGTGAAATAAGCCAGGCAGTGAAAGACAAATACCATATGATCTCACCTTTAAGTGGAACCTAATCAACAAAACAAACAAACAAGCAAAATATAACCAGAGACATTGAAATAAAGAACAAACTGACAGTAATCAGAGGGGAAGTAGGAGGGAATAATGGGGGAGGGGGGAAGGTTCATCAATGAACATGTATAAAGGACCCATGGACAAAGCCAAAGGGGGGTAAGACTGAGAGTAGGTGGTGGGTGTGGGTGGGGTGGGAAAGAGTGGTGGGGGTAAAATGGAGATGACTGTGCTTGAACAATAAAAAATGTCAGGAAATAACAACTGTTGATGAGGATATGGAGAAATAAGAACCCTCATACACTGCTGGTGGGAATATAAAATAATGCAGCCACTTTGGAAAACAATCTGGTAGTACCTCCAGCAATTGTACATAGTTAACATGTGATGCAGGAATTCTGCTTCTATGTGTATATCCAAGAGAAAGTAACCTATATGTCACACAAAACCCTGTACACAATTTTTATGGCAGCATTGTTTATAAAAATCAAAAGGTGGAAACAACCCAAATGTCCATCAGTGAACAAGTGGATAAACAAAATGTGTTGAGTGCATATATTTTTGGCCATAAAAGAGTGAAGTACTGGTATGTACTGCAACTTGGATGAAGCTTCAAAACCTTATGTTTTGCGAAAGAGCACAGTCACAGAAGTTTACATAGTATATGATTCCATTCATATGAACAGCCAAAATGAGTAAATCTGTAGATACTAAGTAGATTAGTGGCTGCTTAGGGCATCGTTAGGAGGTAGTTGAATGGGATAGGTAAAGAGAATGGGGTTTCTTTATGAGGTGATGCAAAATTCTAAAACTGATTGTGCTGCAGGTTTTACATATCTCTGAATATACTAAAAACCATTGAATTGTACATTTTGAAATGGGTGAATTGTACGATAGTGAATTGTATCTCAATAAAGCTATTAACAAAATATAAATGAAAACTGTCTTATAATTTTAATGAAAAGGGAAAATTCTACACAAACTCTCCAATAATTGCCCTTCTTTAGAGTAAAAAAATAATTTAAATAGAGAGAGAAGTAACACATTAACATTTATTCATTTATTACATTCTTTTGTTGTTTATACTGCTTCCTAAATGTCAGGCAGTATTCTAAGAGCAAATATTAGCTCCTTTAATCTTCACAAAACTCTATGAATTATTATTATTCCCATTTCACATATGAAGATACAACTGAAACCTTGATTCAAGCTTCATCTGGACTACTTCAGAAAAATTCCAATGAGTCTTACTGTCTCCAGATTTGCCTTCCTATTACAACTTTCAGAATACTGCCAGAGTGATTTTTCTAAAAACAAAACCAAACACATACTCTTTGAACTCTTCAGTGGCTTTCCATTACCTTTAGAACAAAGCTCAAGTTCTTAACATGGTGAACAGTACTATTTATTACCTGACCCTTGCCTAACTCTGCAACCTAATTATTTGCCAAATTTTATCTTACAAGGTCTATTTCCAGCCATGCTGAACTGCTTTTTGTTTTCCAAAATAAGAAGGAGGTTTTACATCCCTGGGCCTTGCGACACGCTTTTTCTTTTTTCTTGTTTTCCTTTATACTTTTCAACATGATTCCTGACAAGAACCTACTTATCTTTAAGACTCAGCTTAAGCTTTGGCTTCTAAATTAACTTTTCCTGACAAGCTTCATCCTCAATAAAATTGGCCAGCCCCTCTTGTCTTTCCCATTATAGCCTTTATTCTTACCAAAGCACCTATAATATTTTTACATGAATGAGTGGATGAAGGAGTCAATCATTAGATCAAGTAATTTAAATTTTAATGACTGAATCAATTATTTAATCAATCAATCAAGTAATTTGAACTTTCTGGAAACATGACTTCTGCATAGAGTTTATTGACCTACCTTTCTACCAGCTATGTTGAATCAATAGGCTTTCATTTTCATGTTCCTCATCAGGAGATTATAATGTGTCCAATCTGAATACATCAAATGACTACATGATAAATGTCCTTAATACCCATTGCCATTTACTGAGTGGCTATTATGTTCTAGGCACATTGCTTATTGCTTTACATGTAAATTGTTTCATTTCCTTGAACCTGTTTTTAATCTATAAAAATAAGGTGTTATTTTGTATTTCATAAATCTATTGCGAAATTAAATGAGCTAATCTATGTATCTTCCCCTCCAGAAAATTCAAACAAAGCATAGTGTTCTATCTGTAATTTAGACCTAATCCTGAGATCAGTAGGCTTGCTTTGATGTCATTCAAACCTTTGGTTTAAAATAATTCTGCCAAGTGTTGGAAGCAACCTAGGTGCCCATCAGTAAATGAATGGAGCAAGAAATTATGGTACATTTACACAATGGAATTCTATGCAGCAGAAAGAAAGAAGGAGCTGCTACCCTTCACAACAGCATGGATGGAACTGGAGAGCATTATGCTAAGCAAAGTAAGCCAGTAGGTGAAAGACAATACCATATGATCTCACCTTTAACAGGGACCTAATCAACAAAACAAACAAACAAGCATAATATAACCAAAGACACTGAAATTGAGAACAGGCTGACAGTCACCAGAGGGGAGAGGGGAGGGAATTTCAGGGGAAAAGGGGAAGGAAGGGTTTGGAGCAACAAGTATGAAAAACACATGGACAAAAACTAGGGGGGTGGATATGGGTGGGAGGTGGGGAGGGTTGGGGCCATGGGCTGGGACAGGAGTAAAAGACAGGAAACTGTACAAGAACAACAATTAAAATTTAAAAATGTTAAAAATAATAATTCTGTGAACATGTACACAGAATTATCTTTATCTCCAAGTGTGTTTTTCACTAAGCATTTAATTTGGTCTTGATAACACAATAAGAAGTACCTAGGATAAAAGTTATTTTTCACAGTTTCACAAATAGGGTTGACTTATTATATAATAAAACAAGACTATGACAGGGCCAAGACTAAACGCAGGTGTCCCCAGCAGAGTATTCGCATTTTGTATGGGGGTAATTTATGATAAAATCTCATAGTCTGAATTAGGTGTCACATAGATGAGCAGATTTGTTACAACTCTCTTGGTCAAACTCATAGAAAGATTTTGAAATTATATCCTACTGCCTGGGTTCTGTTTACACATAACTTTGTTTTTCATTGTTTTGAAGTGTTCAAAATTTCTTCACTCTTGTGTAAGCATTCTACATTTTCCTCATTGTTCACAATTAGTATGTTATTATGGGGATAAAGTTTCAGGTGAAGTTAACTTCCAAGTCTGCCAACTTCTTAACAATGCATAGTATGACATTTTGGGGATTTGTAAGAGATAGTTTTTAATCGTTCAACTTTGAGCAGTGCCTTGAAGCTAACAATACCCCTAGAAACTGACATACAAAGCTATTAGAAGTGTTCTGTTTGTTTGGGTCCAATCCAAAGCATCGCAGGTGAAAAGAATCTTTTTACAATTTAAGATGGGCACATAATTTTTCAATGTTGAGAGAAATTTCCTTAGACATCTAATATTTAAAGAATATTGTGAGATGTTTGGCTGGTCAGCCCTCCCAAGAACATCATTTCCCTTTTTTTTTTCTGCTAATCCATGGCTTCTGATTCATGGCTAAGACCTGTTTCATAACATTAGAGGAAGGTAGAAGGCAGAGTTGTCACTTGTAAATTAGCATTATGGATTTATGCGTAACTCCAGACAGGCACCCAAAGACTGTAACTCGGAATTGCCTATACTACAGTTAGCTCTTTGGAATACACTACACATTCTCTTTTGCTCATCCTCTGATTAAGGATTTTTCAAGAGTGCACCAGAAGCATAGTTACTAAAGAGGTCTTCTATTAGTCACAATATTTCTGAAGCAGTGAAATGTATTCTTACTAGATTAGTTAGTCTGTAACCCTTCCCTTTTCCACTTGCTCATAGTAACTTTTGCTATTTAGTGTCCTAAGGCCTTCATTTGACTGTTAAGACACATCCCCATGCTAAGCTAAAGAATCTACAGATAGGCCTTCAGATAAATTCTTTATTTCTCTTCTATATAAAAAAAGATATTTTTGACCCACTATAAAAATAATTTGGATAAGAAAGATTTATCTAGAATCAAGGGTGTTATAACTGTTTAGATATATAAGGACTATCTGTGCAAAAGGAGTGGGAGTGAGCATGAGGTATTTATGAAATAATGAAAAAACTAACATGAATTAAGTGGAAAAAACCTACTGAGGAGTTATGGGAGGCAGAGGTGAATATGGAAATAGATAATACATATCACTGTGTAGTTTGTGTGCATAGTGCTTACCACAGGTACATATTTACATTCTTTTATAAAAATATTTTATTTATTTATTTTTAGAGAGGGGAAGGGAGGGAGAGACAGAGGGAGAGAAACATCAATGTGTGCTTGCCTCTCACATGCCCCCCACTGGAGATATGGCCCACAACCCAGGCATGTGCCCTGACTGGAAATCAAACCAGCAACCCTTTGGTTTGCAGGCTGGCACTCAATTTACTGAGCCACACCAGGCAGGGCCATATTTACATTCTTGATTGTTTGGTTACAGTCAGTTTCCCCTCACTACATGGTAAGCTCCATGAAAATGGGACAGTTTCTGGGTTTGTGTTTGTGTGTGGGTGTGTGAGAGTGTGTATTTGTGTCATTGTATCCTCAATGCAAAGTACATTGTCTGACACATGGTGGGTACTCATTAAATATTTATTGAATAAATTTATTAATGTGTAAATGAATGAGTGAATGTTAAATGATAGATGAGGAACTATTGCAGGTGACCTTGCATGTCATACAAAGAAATATAGCCTTGATACAGTTGGAAAACAGCTGTTGCAGGCTGTTTGCACAAGCTGGGGTGGTGGAAATTGTAGTGGAAATGCAAACATAAGGGCTGTTTCAATTTGGAGATCAACAACACATGTACTCCCTTTTGTGCATGCTCTCTTTCAGCTGTCCTCTTATAGACATTTCTCTACCAGTAGCAGGCTCTTTCACAACACCAATTTAATCAGAAAGAATGAGAAGAGAGTATGGACCAACATTTTAAGAATGAATTATTTCTTAGTTCTCTGGAAAGCCTGACAATGTTATACAAAAGTCCCATGGTCAGTAAAATCTTCTTTCTCTATTCTTTATTTTCTTTCCATACACAAAATTCTACCTTTTTGTTTTTTTCCCAACAGCTCTGGTTTCACAAAACTTAATTGCATGTTTGGAATGAGATGCCTGGAGTTCTCAAAAGTTAATTATTTCTTTATGGTGAAGATCAGAAACTTGGAACAGTATTCATGAGATAAATGAATTTGGCACTTTGGAATTTCATCTTAGTGAAGTTACTAAGCAGCTCACCAACTTACTCCCTGCACTTGGAATTGAATCCAGAAGGGAATTGGAGCCCAGACATCATGAGTAGGCTGAGGATATAGGATTTATAGATTTAGTTCAGAGCAAAGTATGCTGCCAGAGATACTCTGGTGACAGCTTCCAGATAAGCATATAGATAGATAGATTTAGAACTTAGATGGAGAAGTAAGGAGAAATAGCACAATTACTATGGACCAAACTGCTCAATGAAAGGCAGGTTTTATTTATTATCTTTTCTGGATAAGTGAGGGTAAACCTAAAGATTTTGGGGCCTCAACTCCAGGATATCCTTTAGAATTACCTGGGTCTATTTTCCCATCTTAATGGATAGAATAACAGTTAATTAAATCTTTTTGTTGACAGAAGGATGCACAGGGCCTTGGCATCTTCAGGGTGTGTATTTTTACTTTCTGGCACTGAAAATACGTGGTGGAAAAAAGAACAAGAACATGGGTAGGTTATGTACAGAGCCCAGGACATCTCCCAGAAGTCACCAAATTTAGTTTAAAGCCCTGGGTGCAGCAATGTTTTGTTACAATTTTCCTCCTTTTTAAAGAATGTGAAAATTTGGTTTGATTGTGTTTGACTTCATCAAAATAAAATAATAGATAGATAAATATTGTCAAGAGGCAAAAAATGTCTAATCTAGCAGGTTGAAAATTGAAATAAACTAAGGGTCTAGATGCAAAGCATTCAAATCACCTCAATCCTACTTATAATTTTTCTAGGGGAGAGTGAACAAGGATGTATGTGGGTCAATGTCAGTGAAAGAAATATTTGTCTAAGAAGTTAAATAATTGAATTAGATACCACTACCAAGGGCTGCACATTAAAAGGTTTGGCAATTGTGATTGGATTTAATCCAAATGAGTCTTCAGTTTTTGAATTTTGAGATGCTAGGAAGGTCTTTGAAATCTTGACAGAAGAGTTTGCAGGGATATCATCACTTTTAAATCTGACAACTACTGGAAAGTTGCTCTTTTGTGTATTCTCATTCTGCTCCATCTACCAATACTTGACAAGGACTTGCAGTGGTGAGTAGGTAACAGAAAAAGTCTCCAACTACTTTCCTCCTGCCCTCCCTTTTCATTTGATTTCCAACCATTATTCAGACACGGATAAACCTCCAGGAAGGTAAGGGGTAACCATTAGTTGAAAGCAAAGTTAGACTGTATAAATTACTGTAGGTGACAAGACTAAGAATAAGATGGGAAACATGCTAGGTTCACTTTGCCAGGAATCTTTTAATGATTGTTCTAGGATGTGACAATCAGCACTGCTATTTGAGAGCAGGGCCCAGACTAAATGAAAAACAGACCACTTAATTTAGATTCTTAGTAGCCTTTAAGTGTGAGAGGAAAATTGTCATCAATTTTATTTCCACAGGTCCAAACACAGTACTAATGGAGGCAAGGTCATGAGTTTGATCCTAATCTCTATCAGTAAGCTTAACACCATTTAAATATAAGTCTTCCCACAGCCATAGAGTGATCAATTTTTATTCAAATGGCTGATCAATTTATTCTACTGGGCACATGAGAGACTGAGGAATAGACTATATTTCTATTATTATTATTATTATTCCCTCAATATCAGAGAAAGAAAATACATCCTTCAGCTCATTAGAATTAATAGATTTATATAAAGAGGGAAACATCCATTTATCAATGTTTAATATTTAACAGCAAATCAGTTTGTTTTTTAGAGTTCTAGGAACAAACAGAGACCTTTAAATGGCACACTAATCATCTGTCTACTATGCAAAACCAGTTCATTCTCCTGGCTGCAGCTTACCTGTAATATTTGTAGATATTAATTTTGAATGACCCATGTATACATAATTGGGAGTTAAATATAGTCCATTTAAAGAAATGTAAGATATTACTGTACTAACTTAAAATATAAGGTTTCAGGGCATTGCTTCATATAGCCATGTGTCCCCCAACTTCTTGCATTTCCTCTCTGTGGAGATAATTACCTTAATTTTCACTTGGGAAGGTGGAAGCAATCCATGGGAAACCTCTTTCTCAGAATCTCAGAATAAATAAAGGCAGAACTAGCATTATGTCTCTCAAGCTTTGATGACACTCCTGTGAAGGCAGGTCACCATCCTCTTCATCTCTTACATGTGTTTGTCACTTTACAAGCAGCATATGCTTCCACATCTATGGATTCACCATTTTTGTATACTTAGCCTGAGATGCTGAACAAGGTAAGGAAGGAGACCCAGGAATAGGTTGCTTGTACAGGGTGAGTTATAGAATCTTCTTTGGTAAAATCTTTTAAGGACTAGTGAGTCTCTTATTTCAGAGATGGTTCAAGAAACTCCATCACTTAGCAAACCCCTTCTCTACTTTTTTCAACAATGGGGGAAAATGTAATAGATTTCTCATACTCTGAGGAGTGTTAAGGTTTATTTCAGTTGTATTGTTGTTGCTGCTTATTTTTTTATTGTTGCTTTTGGGAGAAATCAGAGACAACTAGCATGTTATAGCTAAGAGGACTCATAGAGATCACTTAGTTTAATCAGATTTCAAGTGAAAGTTTAGGCCAGTTGAGGAAAATAAACTTATCCAGAGATATAGCCAGTGAGTAACAGAAGCTTTAAGGAAGTGATTAGAAAAAGGAAGAGTTAGTTTCATGAAGGAGCACCTATACATTAAGGGGGGCTGGGCATATAAACAGCAATGTCAAGGGGAAGCATTTGGGAAAAAACAGGTTGTTCTTCACTATCAAACAGCTAAAGAGCTCCATTCACACATTTATTCCACAAGTAATTCTTGAGCATCTTTCACATACCAGACACTATTTTAGGTTTTGGACATACACCAGCAAGCTAAAGAGACAAAACTCCCTGACTTGATTGAGAGTACATTTTAGTTGAGAGAAATAATAAATGTAATGAACAGAAAAAATATACAATGTGCTAGAAGCAATAATTCTAAGAAGAAGAAGAATATGTCAAAGGAGTTTATATGATGTCAGGAGCTAGATATGAAATTTTAGGCAGGGTGGCCAAAGTAGGACTCACTGAAAATATGCCTTGTAAGTCAGGATCTGAGGTAAGTGAGAAGGTAAGCAATGCAAAGATCTGGGTTTCATAAATATGGAGCAGCAAGTTCAAAAAGATGAAAGGCTCTGAGAAAGAGAGGAACTATGAGTATTTAACAAAAAGTAAGAAGGCCAGTGTAACTGGAGCAAAGTGAGCACAGAAAAGAGCAGCAGGAACTGGGTGAATGGGGGCACAAACTACATAAGGCCTAATAGGTCATTATAAGGTGATTAGTGTTTAATCAGGTTAAAATTGGTAGCTACTGACATTTTGGAATAGAAGAGTGACCTGATTTGACTTATAGTTTAACTGAATCATTTAAACTGAGCAGGGGCAAAGAAAGAAACAAGGAAATCAATAAGGAAGTTACTGACAAAATCAGATGCGTAGTGATCACTTAAAATAAAGGATGGCAGTCCAAATGACAAGAGGAATAGTTAGATTTTTTATAACTTTGACTGCCTAGGGGATATATATATATGTGTATACTATTCATTCAATATCTATTGGGTTATTATGATGCCCCAGACACCAGACATTGTTTTAGGTACTAGGTATATGACAGTAAAGAAAGCAGATAAAATCCCTGTCTTCAATAAATTTACATTTGAATGGCAGACAAAAAATAAACAAGTAATCAAATTATTAATGTAATTTCAGATATTGTAATATGCTATTAAAAATAAAGGAGACTGGGGAGAAAGAGAGTGAAGAGGGTAGGAAGAGAGATCCTTTAAATGAAGACTGGTTACTCAACCATACTTTTTGTCACCCTTACTTTTTTCTTTCTTTTTACTCTTGTTTAAGTACAGTTTTCAACCATACTTTTAGAAACATAACATTAGATTTTCAGTATTAACTGGGTCTCAGCAAACACAAAAGAAAACACAACAGCTCAAAATGTGATTTCAACCATGGATATTAGCACAGGGTTTTCACAGATCTCAAGGGGACCATGAAATGCTCCATTTATGTAATATTGATTCAAATCAAAGAAGTACTTTGCGGCACTCTATGTTAAGTGCCACTGTAAATACTAGCACAATGGGAAAAAGGAGGCATGAACAATGTAAGAGTGGCAGACAAACACAAGAATAGGCAATATTTTAGCTAAGACTGTCAGAGGTAACCCCTTAGTGGAGATTGGTAAATCGAGGTGACTAAACAATCAGATGTCTTGGAAAATGAAGAAAAAGTGAGACAAACAGGAAGATGACCTCATTTTCCTTTCTTCTTCCTTGGGAAAAAAAAATGATCTAAGAAGGCATGTGTTGGAAGAAGTTGGAGAACTTTTCATGCTACCATTTTCAAAGGGATGGGGGAATTTGCTATTTTCCAGCAGAGGGGAATACTTTTAACTTTAATTCAGTTCTCATTTTACTTTCACCATTTGTATTTCATATCTTTTGAAAGGGATGAAGAAAACAATTCTGTACACCCTAATTATTTCCACCTTCCTCACAGCACCCTTCCATCTTTATTCTCATTATTTCAGGTAAAATTAGGCAAGTGGGAAGAATGGGCATGGACAATGCTACAGCAGTGTTTGAGTTTCTCCTTATTGAAACCTCCAACTATCCTGAGTGGAGAGTCACATTTTTCACATATGTGTTAATAACTTACCTCGGCACTTTGTTGGGAAATGCCCTTACCATAATTCGTATACACATTGACCCCTACCTCCACAATCCAGTGTAGTTTTTCCTTAGTAACCTATCTCAGACCTTTCCTATGGAACAGTCTTTATGCTCCAGGCCTTGTTGCATTGTTTTTTCTGCTCATCCTCATCTCTCCTTGTTCTCCAAATGAGTGTCTCCTTGTTCTTGGCCACAGCAGAGTGCCACCTACTGGCTGTGATGCCTATGACCAAGTGGTTATTATCAGCAATCCCCTGCTCTATTCTATGGTCATGAATGGCCCAGTGTGTGGGTGGTTGGCTTCCACCTTGTGGGGAGATCACTTGTGCTCACTGCCGTGCTCATCCTACCCCTGCATCTTCACTTCTCTGGGGCTAATGTCATCAAACATTCTGTCTGTGAGACTCTCTCCCTCCTCGAGCTAACTTGTTCTGATACTAGCTTCAATAAGCTTATGATCCTTATCACAGATATCTTCACCTTACTCTTACCCTTTGGGTTTGTTCTCCTTTCCTATGTCCAAATTGTCACTGCTGTCCTAAAGATTCACTGAGTCCAGGGTAGGCTCAAGGCCTTTACTACCTGTGAGTCTCATTTGACTGTGTGACAATCTTCTATGGGGCAGCCATATTTATGTATGTAAAACATCAGTCCAATTCATTCCCTGACCAAGACAAGTGATTCTCAGTATTTTATGGGGCTTTGACACCCATGATAAACTTTCTAATATATAGCCGGAGGAACAGAGTTATTTAAGAGACAAGGAGAAAAGTTACGGTGAAAAGGGCATAAGCCTTTTTGCTTCTAAACTTCCAAAATAAAGAACTGACAGTGACTACAGGGGAGGAGGGAGGGAGGTAAAGAAAGAAAGAAGAGGAAGGGGCAAGCAAACAAACACTAATAGAGGACTCACGGGCACGGACAATGGGGAGGATTGACTGTGGGAGAGGGGGATGGGGTAAGGGTGAGGCAATGGGGAAAAAGGCTGGACAACTGTAACTGAACAACAATAAACAAACAAGTAAATAAATAAAAAAAACACTAGCTACATCTCCACTGATGAAGAAAAAGGTTTAAAGTGTCTGACTTTACCCTTGGCAGAACATGTAATTGTCATATGAAAAACCTCAGGAAGTGCTCCTACCCCAAAACAATATCTCTCCTGAGACTAGAATTTCTATTACAGGCATATTTTTACTCTTTTATACATATAATACATTAGTGTTCATCCATTAAGCTACTCAGAATCATGAAAAAATTATATTATAGCCATTTCTTGCATTTGTGCAGGGTGTTTTTTTTCTTTTACTAAACTTCTTTCAAATCTATTATTTTGTTTGATAGTCCTAACACCGTAATTATTTCCATGTAATGATGACAAAACTGAGGCCCAAAGGACTTGAGGCTTTTCTAAATTTATGTATGATTGGTAGTGGAATCTATGAAAAAGCTATGGTACATTTACACAATGGAATTATATGCAGCAGAAAGAAAGAAGGAGCTCCTACCCTTTGAGACAGCATAGATGGAACCGGAGAGCATTATGCTAAGTGAAATAAGTCAGGCAGTGAAAGACAAATACCATATGATCTCACCTATAAGAGAAACCTAATCAACAAAACAAACAAGCAAAATATAACCAAGACATTGAAATAAAGAACAGCCTGACAGTAACCAGAGGGGAGGTGGGAGTGGATAATGGGGGAAAAGAGGGGGAGGACTTTTAGGAACAACTATAAAGGACACATGGACAAAACCAAGGGGGTCGTGGAATCAGGGGAGGGAGGTGTGGATGGCTGGGGTGGGGGAAGTGGTAGGGGGGAAATGCAGACAACTGTACTTGAACAACAACAAAATAGTTTTAAAAAATACAATGCAGATCACATATATGCCACCACTAAACTTTTTCAATATTGTTTACAAAATTATTTGGAATCAAAGAATTATAAATATATTTAACATTTATTGAGTACTTATCACATATTATTCTCACAATAATTTGATAAAGCAGTGCTATTATCAGCAATATTAGATGTGAAGAAACTGAGACTCCTAAAGGTCAAATGATTTTCCTATAACTACACAGCTGGTAAACAGCAGAGCCAGTATTTAAATCTATGTCTGGCTGATTCCAGATCCCATTCACTGCCTCTAAACTATAGGGACTTCAAAAACTATTTAATGCAGTGATTTTAATCAACTTGATCATGATATAATTTATGTATAATAAATTCATCCATTTTGACATATGCCCACAAAATTTATGCATTTTGACAGATGCATCACAGTCAAGCTACCTAACAACTCCATCACCTCCAAAAGTTTCCTTGTCCCCTTTTATAGCCTTACCCCTCTTATTCCATTCCCAATCCCTGAGAAAAACTGCTGTGATTCCTTTTACTATATGTTAGTTTTTATTTTCTATAATTGACTATAAGTGGAATTATACAGTGTGTACTTTGTTGTATGGTTTCTCTTAGCATACTTTTGAGATTCATCCATGTTGTTACATGCATCAGTAGTTTGTTCCTTTTTATTGCTGAATAATATTCCATTGTACAAATTTATCATGTCTTTAAAAATCCATTTCTTGTTGATGCACATCATGCAATAATTTTAAACTTTAGTTTACATACTTATTTGGGTTCAATTATGTTACATGGAACCTGTCAATGATGGTGAGCTTTTCTGTGAAAAATTTCACTTGAAAATAAAAAATAAAATAAAAACATTTTGGCAAACAATGACTTACTACATATCTCTCATCCTTTAAAAAAGAATTTATTGATTTACTTTTAGAGAGAAGGGAATGCAGGGAGAAAGAGAGGGAGAGAAACATCAACGTGTGAAGGATACATTGATTGGTTGCCTCTCGCATGCCCTCAACTGTGGATCTGGTCTGCAACTGAGGCATGTGCCCTGATGTGGAATCAAACCAGTAATCTTTTGGTTTGCAAGCTGGCACTCAATCCACTGGGTCACACCAGCAAGGGCCATAGCTCTCCTCTTAAATGAGAATTTAGAGGCTCAGTAAACATGATGTGAATTTCCCAGGATCATAAACATTTTTGGAAAAAGATCTAGGGCTAATTTTAACGTATCCTTTCTCCTGGTCTCACTTTACTTTGGTCAGTTCAAATAAACATGATGAAAGTCATCCCCAAAGAGTTTGATGGAGAACCAGAGAGAGAGATGAGCAGGAAAAAAGCAATGATGCACAGCACCTAGATGGGAAGCAAGGTATTATTTAGCAAGCATATATTCATTTCATTACTCAGACCCTGACTGCTGGGAATAGATATAACACTGCATGGTGCAGCAATGGGAGTGAGTGCCTCATATATATGGGACTAGTTCACATGTTTACCAACTCAATGAAATAAAAAATGAAAATGAATAAACCCCTTGTCTAAATAGCTTAATGTTCGAGTAAATGTAACATTTATGCAAGTTCTATTTATTATACACTTTTTTAAAGTATAGTTTTCTCAGCCACTAAAACCTTGCTTTAATATTAAGAAACAAAAATATTTGGGAAAAAGTCAAGTGACTTCAATTTTTAACTTATTTATTCAGCAAATATTAACTTTCTACTTTCAGCCAGGCACTCTGCTAGGTGTTAGGGCAAGTTTTATGCTCTGTACAGAACAGTCCTTACTATTTAAAAAAAATCTTTTTTAAATATATTTTATTGATTATGCTATTACAGTTGCCCCATTTTTTACCCCTTATTTCCCTCAACCCTGTACCCCCCACCCCACCATCATCTCCTCTCCTTAGTTCATGTCCATGGGTCATACGTATAAATTCTTTGGCTTTTCCATTTCCCCTACTATTCTTAACCTCCCTGTGTCTATTTTATACCTAACATTGATGCTTCTTATTCCCTTTACCTTTTCCCCCATTCTCCCTCCTGCCTCTCCCCATGGATAACACTCCATTTGATCTCTATTTCTGTGAATCTTTTCCTTCTCTAGTTGTTTACTTAGTTCATTTTTTTAGGTTCAGTTGTTGATAGTTATGAGTTTGTTGTCATTTTACTATTCATAGTTTTTATCTTCTTTTTCTTAGATAAGTCCCTTTAACATTTTGTATAATAAGGGCTTGGTGATGATGAACTCCTTTAACTTGACCTTATCTGGGAAGGACTTTATCTGACCTTCCATTCTGAATAAAAGCTTTGCTGGATAGAGTAATCTTGGAGGTAGGTCCTTGCCTTTCATGACTTTGAATATTTCTTTATAGCCCCTTCTTGCCTGCAAGGTTTCTTTTGAGAAATCAGATGATAGCCTTATGGGCACTCCTTTGTAGGTAACTCTCTCCTTTCTTCTTGCTGCTTTTAGGATTCTCTCTTTATCTTTAATTTTGGGTAACTTAATGATGATGTGCCTTGGTGTGTTGTTTGGATCCAACTTCTTTGGGACTCTCTGGGCTTCCTGGACTTCCTGGAAGTCTATTTTCTTCACCAGATTGGGGAGGTTTCCCTTCATTGTTTGTTCAAATAAATTTTCATTTTCTTGCTGTTGTCTTCTCCTCCTGGCACCGCTATAATTTGGATATTGGAACATTTCATGTTGTCCCAGAGATTCCTCAGCTTCTCTTCATTTTTTTTTTTGATTCCTGTTTCTTCATTCTGTTCTGGTTGTATGTTTATTTCTTCCTTTTGTTCCAAATCATTGGTTTGAGTCCTGGTTTCCTTCCTGTCACTGTTGGTTCCCTGAATATTTTGCTTTATTTCCTTTTGGATATCTTTCATTGGTGTTTACATTTTTTGACCAAGCTCAATCAGCTCTGTGAGCATTTTTGATTACCAGGGCTTTAAATTCTCCATCAGATAGATTGTTTATCTCCTCATCATTTAGCTCTCTTTCTGAAGTGTTGCTCTGTTCTTTCATTTGGGACATATTTCTTTGTGTCAGCACACCTGTTAAGTTGTAAGAAGGTGGGGCCTTAGGTACTCATCCATGCAGGGCAACCCTCTTTGCTGTTCTGTGGCACTGCTGGTCTAGTTGTTCTGGTAGACTCTTTCTTTAATTCCTTGGTTGTCAGAGCTCCATGTAGTTTGATTTTCTAGGACTTCTGGTTGTTTATTGATTTTAGATTGGTTGTTATCCTCTTTTGGTTGTGAGAGGAAGCAAAGGGTTTCTACTACCTACACCTCCATCTTAGCCAGAACTCCAAATTATAATTTTTTTAAATTATACAATTCTGTTGCCTAGATGCTCTTTCTGATGGGAGCCCAATATGTCCAGAAAGTCCATGGAAAAGAGGGCTAGGAAGAAAACAAGACTGTTGCTTAGGAAAGAAAGGAAAAATAATCACTCTTTTCAGGTTGTCTAGGTCAAAAATCCAACCCTGACACTTACTAATTATATAACTTTGAGCGACTTTCTGTCTCAATTTAGTATTCTATAACAGGAAGACAATCATAAGACTCACCTCATAGGATTGTTAAGGTGATTAAATCAGCTTATATAAAATTCTGAGAACTATGGTTGGGAAATAGTAAGTCCTCAGTAAACATTCCATTTTTTATTACTGTTATTTAGAATCATTATCATCATCATTATTTTAACATTCTCTATTGACTCAAATGTAGTTGGTGCTTATCTCACTAAGTACCTTCTCTCTCTGCTATTTTTCACCACTAGTAATATGCACAGTAACTGTTTCTGGTTAAGTCTAGGTAACAGGTCAAACACTATTTTAGTTCAATATCCTAATGGAGTGTAAAAAGCACATGATTAGGCATCAGAAAGTCTGGATTCTAGTATAAGCTCTTCTATTAATGAACTATGAAACTCTGGGTGAATCATCTAAAGTCTTTGGACTGTCTATGCCAAACAGGAAAAAATATTCCTTAACCTACCTCAGAATGTGTGAAAGCTCAAATGAGGTAATAGATGTTAGATGTTAGATGTTAAAAAGTTAAAAGCACATTACAAAAGCTACATGATAGTATTATTATTATCCTCAGTTAGCCTCTACATCTTCTTCTCATTTACCCTTGACAACCATTGTTTCACTGAATCTTGATTATTGCTCCAAAGTGTCTTCCAAATCTATCACATATTCTCTGTCCTCAGCGCATCTGTCCTACTTCACAGCCTCATCGTCCCTTAACAAGGTAACAATTACAAGCTCCTAATATTTTCTCTAGTCCAGTTCTGTTTCTCTCTGAACTGGCCATCCAATCGATATCTCCAGAGTAACTTTTTAAAAGAGAAAATATCACCATGTTAATCCTCCTTCTACAATGCCACTCCAAGAATAGAAACATCCAGTGGCTCCATATTGCCTATAGGATAAGCAAAGTTAATTGAGGCCCACACTAACTTTTGAAAAAATCCTTATAGCCTACCTCATCTCCATAAATCCCATGCTCCCAGAATACAGCACAGTGTACATTGTTCTATGACATTTTATTTCATTTTAGTTATTTTTAATCATTTTATTGTTGTTCTATTACAGTTATCTCAATTTCCCCCCTTTTCTCTCTCTTGCCCAATTCCCCCCACAGTCAATCCCCACACTGTTGTCCATGTCCATGGGTCATTCATACATAGTCTTTGTCTAGTCCCTTCCCCTTCTTTCCACCATAGAACCCTTCCATACTCTTCTCTGGTCACTTTCAGTCACCTCCATGTTTCCATGTTTGTGGTTCTATTTTGTTCATTTGGTTTTGTTCATTAGATTCCACATATAAGTGAGATCATATGGTGTTTGACTTTTGCCCACTGGCTTATATCACTTAGCATAATATTCTCCAATTCCATCCATGCTGTAGCAAGAGGTAAGTGTTCCTACTTCTTTTGCTATGAAGTAGTATTCTATTGTGTAAATGTATCACTATTTTTTGATCCACTCATTTACTGACGGGTACTTAGGTTGTTTCCATCATTTGCCTATTATAAATTGTGCTGCTATCAACATAAGGATGGATAGGTTTTTTAAATTAGTGACTCAGGATTTTTCTGCCTTAGCCTGTTTTCCTTTTTTGACTTTCTTCTATTTCTCTTTCATCCCACCCTTTCATTTTTCTTTATTCTCCTTTTTGTCTTTTTTCTTTTTCCTTACATTCAAATGTTTAATTTTTCCCTCTCTAAGCCTGGTTTTTGTTCCTCACTCTTAGCGCTCCCTCTCCCTCTATCATTTCAAAATCACTTTCCATTCCTGTAGACATCTCTTAGACTTTTCTTTGTTTCTTTTTTCCCTGTTATTCCTATGCCACCCATATTAGTGTTAGGTCTTTTTTTGTTGATAGTGCTGTGGCGGATCTTTCTCTCCAATTTAGCTCCTATATTTTTATTAATTATTCACTATTTTCCTTTCCTTTTTCTTTCTCTCTCCCACTTTATTTTATTTTATATTATTTTAATTTCTGTTTAAAGCTAATACCAGACACTTCCCTTTTCATACCCCATTCCACATTCTTCATCCCCTTTTTTATTCATGATGTAAATTGTACCTTCTCTCTTTTTATTACTCCAGCTCCCAACTCTTACTAACGCTCCTCCCTCTACCCTCTCAGAATCATTTTTCTTTCAGTGGGTCATCTGATATCTACTCTCCTTTCTTATAATAGTCTTAATCTCTTTACACCTTTATTAATACTGGTTCCTTTTCTGTTGATAGTGGGATTTTGGGAGGGAGTTATCTTCACTGGCATGGGTTTGTTTCCTGGGCTTCATGGCTTTATTCTGGCAACACCTGCACAGCAGCACACAAGACATGATGGGTGGAGTGACCCTCGGTCAACCAGCTGGAGGAAAGGGCCCAGCAAACAATGACCCAACTACATTCAAAACCCAGTTACATCCAGAGAACCAACATAAAGAGCATAAAAGGCATCCCAAGAGCATCAAGTTGGGAGATAAAGGGGACTTCACCACTGAATCTCACAGGTCTCCTACTGTAGAAGTTCTCATGACAAAGCCAGGAAGTCAAAACAGATCAATTTAAGGACCAGAAGCAAGCGAGAAGAGTCTCACAAATGGTGGGGAGACAAAGAAACAACCCCAAGTTAAAAGGAAAGGAAGAATCCTCTGAAAGAGTGCTAAATGTAATGGAAGCAAGTCGACTATCAGATATTGGGTTCAAAACAATGGTTATAAGGAAGGTCGATGAGCTCACTGAAAATTACCAAAAACAACAGGGAAACTACAAGGAACTTACTACAAATTATGTCAGCATAAAAAAGGTATAGAAACAGTCAACAAAGGCCAAGAAGAAATGAAGGATACAATTTCTGAGTTGAAGAAACAGTAGAAGGAATAAAGAGCAGGCTAGATGAAGCAGAGGATTGAATCAGAGAGCTGGAGGACCAGGTAGAAAAACATTCAAAGAAAGAGCAAGAAAAGGAAAGAAGAATGAGGAGCTATTAAGAGAAATGCAGGACAACATGAAATATAATAATACCCATATAATAAGAATACCATAAGGAGAAGAAGAAGAGCAAGGAATGAAATTCCTGTTTTAAGAAGAAATGATGGAAAACTTCCCTAATTTTATGAGACAAAAAGCCACACAAGTCCAGAAAGCACAGAAGGTCCTATCAAGAGGATCACAAAGAGGTCCTCTGCAAGACACATCATAATAAAAGTGGCAAAATTCCAAGACAAAGAGAGAATCTTAAAGGCAGCAGGGGAGAAACAGGAAGTAACATACAAGGGAGTCCCGATCAGGCTAGAAGCTGACTTCTCAGTGCAAACATTATAAGGCAGAAGGGAATGGCAAAAAATATTCCAAGTAATGAAAAACAAAGGCGGGCAACCAAGACTACTTTATCCAGCAAGGCTCTCATTTAAAATGAAAGGCCAAATAAGGTGCTTCCCACACAAAAAAAGGCTGAAAGAATACACCTCCACCAAACCAGCATTGCAATATCTGCTAATGGGACTGCATTAAGATGAGGAATAAAAACAGTGAGAAAGAGGAATACTGGCACAAAGAAAATAAAATGGCAATGAATAAGTACCTATCAATAATAACCTTAAATGAGAATGGATTATATGTTCCAATCAAAAGTCATAGAGTGCTGAATGGATAAGAAAACATGAACCACATATACTCTGCCTACAAGAGACCCACCTCAGAATAAAAGAACAACACATAATGCAATTAAAGGGTTGGAAAAAATATTCCAAGCAAACAGACAGGCAGAAAAAGCTGGCAGAGCAATACTTACATCCAGCAAAATAGACTTTAAAGCAAAGGCCATAAGAAGTCACACAGAAGGACACTTCATAATACTCAAGGGAAGAATCCAGCAGGAAGATATAAATATTATAAACATATATGCACCGAATATAAGAGCACTCAAAAATATAAGGATATTCTTGAAGGACTTAAGGAAAGATAAGGATAGCAAAAACACTTACAGTAGGGGATTTTAACACCTCACTGTCAACAATGGATTGATTGTCCAAAAAAAATTGCAACAAGGATATTGTGGAACTGAACGATGCATTAAATCAAATGGACCTAACTGGTATATATAGATCCTTTCTTCCCAAAGAAACAAAATGCTCATTCTTTTCAAGCGCATATACAACATTTTCTAAGATAGACCACGTAATACGACATAAAACAAATCTCAACAAATTCAAGAACATTGAAATTGTATCAAGCATTTTCTCAGACCACAAGGGCTTGAAATTAGACACCAACCTCAAGGGAAAAATTCAAAAATAGTCAAACTCATGGAGACTGAAGAGCATACTATTAAACAATGAATGGGTTAAGAATGAGATCAAGGAAGAAATCAGAAAGTTTCTGGGAAACAAATGAAAATGAACACACAACACTCCAAAACTTATGGGAAACAATGAAGGCAGTCCTGAGAGGGAATTCCATAGTGATACAGGCCTACCTAAAAAAGGTAGAAATATTTCAAATAAACCAACTTAGCCCTACATCTGTAAGAACTGGAGGAACAACAACAAACAAAGTCCAGAGCAAGGAGAAGGAAGGAAATAACCTAGATCACAGAAGAATTAAATGACATAGAGACTAAAAGAACAATCTAAAGGATCAATAAACCCAGGAGCTGGTTCTTTGGAAAGATAAACAAAATCAACAAGCCTTTAAACAGACTCCTGAAGAAAAA
>PVKU01013216.1:13550-30367 GCA_004027475.1 Anoura caudifer | reverse complement strand
AGGGGAGAGTTATGGAGCTTCTTTATTTTTCTAGAAGTGCCAGCCTTTTCAGCCCCTCCTTGTGTTCACCAACATGGAATCTATCTGAATCCTATGTTTGTTTGTTTTTTAATGGAAGCTTCCTTATGGTGTCAATTGATCAAATAATTGGCCCTTGATAATTACCTCTAGCTCCTCACGTCTTTCAAGAGGTTGAAGGGTTGGGCTGTGTGAACCAGAAAAGGGTCACATAGTCAACCTGACAAGCTCAGAGGGGGCCTGCAGGGTGGGCCTTCTGAACTCAGAAACCTAAAGTGACTGTGGAGAAAGGTTGAAAACTTACCTCACTAAAGTTGAGTTGTGGCATGCAGTCATGCTTAGGCCCCTACCTTCCCTGACAAAGGTCAATCTTTACCTCAACCGAGATTCTTTTCCTTCTGCATCAGAGACTACATAATTTTGGAATACCAGGGCAATTTTCTTCCGATCTCTTGCCACAGCAGAGCGAAGACCACAAAACTGTTTACATTGTTACTGTAACTGTGATACGGTTGAGTGCTGAGCATTCTGTACCCACAACATAAAGATGTGCACATCTACTCATTTTACTTTTCACTCAGTCAAAAGATCACCCCACTTTGCTTTCTTCTGCCTCCCCGATCTGTCGCCAAAGGGTTTCAGTGACCCTTATGCCTCCTCCTTGGGCCGTACTGTATAAAATAAGGTGCAAGCCTGCCATTCTCTGAAGTATTTTCTTTATCCATTGAGATTCTGCTTCTTGTCAATTGTTGACAGTTTGGCTCAAATAAACTCATAAAAGGAAGAAAGTGATGGAGAAGCCAGGCTTCTGAACTCTTTCAGAGCAGTACATTAAGAACAGAGAAAAGATTTTAGTTTTATTTGATGTTATACAGATACTGAAACTATTGTCACTTATTAGTATTTCAGGACATTCTAAAGCTGCCTAGGTCTTGCCTAGGTCAGAATTCCTGTTCTGCGACAACGTAACAGCACATATTTTACCCTCTGAAACATTATCACACTTGTAACTTTTGTACTAATTTATCAGAGGACACTGACCCCCTGCTCACCATCTCCCTGACAGTCTTCTAATCAATGCAAAGAAAATAGTCAAAATCTCAGACTTCGTAGATCAGACTTGGCAGAGATGTAGTCACACAACTATCCAAACAACAGTGACAAGAATATTGTATGACAGTATGTCAGAACGAAGTCAGGCACATTTGGGGTGATTTTCTTCATTCAATTCTAATACGTTGTCTCAGCACAGAGGATGTGAACTTATTAGAGCAGAGAGATCAGAAGATGAGAGCAGATGAAGTCAGAAATAAAGATTCCATCAGGCAGAAACTTGGCTTTACTCTGAGTGAAGTGGGGAGCCACTAGATTTTTAAAAGAAAAAAAAAAGACATGTGATCCTGCATGCCACTGGATATTGTTACATAGCCCTATTTTTTTCCAGTTTTTATATGTTTTATCAAAGTCAAATTGACCTTTTCTAATTCATGGAACCTGCCTCCCCCCTGCCCACAAAAGAAAGCAGGATGCAAAATCTCTAAATAATTATCCAAAGCTCACATTCTGACACATGCTTAGTACCAATTTTGTAAATTTTTATACAAAAATACTTTGGAAGTTTGAACAATAATACATAGAGATTATCATAGACCTATAGGATGTTATTGGCAGCAATTAGACTCAGCAGCAAAAGAGGTCTTTCCTTGCTTTACAGTCTTCTCTGCTATAAACACGTTATGTGAACAAACAGGGAAGATAGCTATGGGCTCTCCATTTTTTATGTTTTTGTTCTTTTGAATCTCCACTGAATTCCTATCATATTCAAAACTTCTGTAAGAAGTGTCTCACTTTCTGCACCTATTGTTTTAAATTCGGTTGTAACAGTCTTATCACAGCAAGTTTGCTGCCTTCTTTGCAGAATAAAGACATACATTGGCTGCATTTTGCCCACTGACTATCTCTTTGTTTCCAGGGATGGTTCACAGAAAACTCCTTGCTGATGCTGACTTAATGTGGTTTACATATCAATCTGTCAATAATGAGCAGTACTATTAACAAGCTGGATAGGCAATAACCTCTATGATGGACAGGACCAAAGGTTTTTATTTCCTTGAGTAAAAAACTCCAAACAATCTGAAATAATTGTTCTAACTTGGGCTTGTCAATTTTCAAAAAATTAAATCCCCATATTTGCACTAACAGTAGCTATGCCCTTGATGTGGCATAAAACTTTCCTGTTGTGGAAGCAGCAAGTCTTCTAAACTTTCCCACAGAAGTACTTTAAAGAGAGAAAATGGGTAGCAGAATTGTTAGATGTTATACAGATATTGAAACATTGGCAATTATCAGAATCTCAAGACTTCTAAATCTGCTACCATGAAAGCAAATGGAATTCATTCAGCTGACGCTGCAGCTTGGAGGGTTGTACTAAACAGCACATTACTTTGACCAGAGAATGTGTGTTGCTTCCTATCAAATCAATGAAAGGCTCTCTCTTACAGTTCTAGTGGACTGCTGCAGAAAAAGAAAAGGGGGTCTTGCAACTAATGGGGCAACTTTAAACCACACAAGCATTTATGGCATCAAACAGAAACCAGTCTTACTGGTAGGGATTCAATTATTGATTTTTTAACATATATATGAACTAACACTTTGGGTTTTTAAAAGTATGATTCCATGAAGTAAATAAGATTACTGGAAATTACTGTAGCTCATGAAGTAGGTAGCAGATGTTCTATCTGTTCAAATACAACACTAGAAAGTAATTCAACTACTCCTAAATATATTTTCCACTTTTCCCAGACCCACTTGAAATATGGCAATTGAATTTTATATAAATACTACCATCTCAAGCATACAAATATGTGTAAGTTATAAATTGTATATTTACTAACTGGGTTGAGTCATTTTCTTGCATTAGAGCAACAGCCTTAATTAACAAAGGTAAATTATTATTGGGAGAAATTAATACCAACTGTGGAATTCCCCGTGACTTATAGGGACCGAGGGATTCATTTCACTGGTAAATAATGCAACATTTTTCTTCTTTTTGGCCTATTTTACAATATTTTCATGTGCCCATCACTCTAAGTATCTAGTTGGTGAAACATACAAAAAGTACAATTACAACTTAACTAACTAAAGTTTCAGAAGATTTTAATCCACCTTAGCTAAAAGCTTTTTAACCTAAAATTTATTTATTTTGGGGAATACATAGCTTTTTTCCTCATTAAACAGTCACCAGTCACCATATTCATCTAAACAAAGGGACATATAGATCAATCTTACTAAAAGATGTCAGTCTGCATTATTATAGAAGAAAAAACTCATTAAGCAACATGTCAGAACTGATAAATTAGTGATATTCATTTAACAAGTGGACTCCTGGGCAAAGATGATGACTTCAAAGACAATGGCATATTGTGTCTAAAGGAAAAGGCATCAATTAAAGACACTCACTGCCCTGGCTAGTGTGGTCAGTGGATCGAGCCCCAACCTCTCAACCAAAGGGTCACAGGTTGGATCCCCCATCAGGGCACATGCTTGGGTTCCTGGCCATTTCCCCAACTGTGAAGCTCATGAGAGGCAACCACACATAAATATTTCTCTCCATCTCTTTATTCCTCCCTTCCCCTATCTTTAAATACGAATAAATAAAAAAAATCATTTAAAAACCACACTCAACAACATTGTCAGAAAAAAAAACTTTAACAGGAGGATTTCTGGCCAAGATGGAGGTGTAGGTGGATACACTTTGCCTCATCGCACAATGAGAAGAAGGACAACAAATTTAAAAACAAAAAATAACATGAACTGCCAGAAAATTGAACTGCATGGAAGCCTGAAAACCAAGGAGTTAAAGAAGAAACATTCATCCAGATCAGTAGGAGGGGTGGAGATGAGCAGCCAGGATGGAGAGTACTAGTGGCAAGGAGGGGGCTGGAGGTCCAGGGTGAGCAAGCCAGGGGGTGGCAGAGAGGAGAGTCCCACATTTTCATGTAGATGCACTGGGAAGATTGACGGGAGTGAGACAGACTGCACAACTAAGGGTTCCAGTGTAGGAAAATAAAGACTCAAAACCTCTGACTGAGAAAACCCTGTGGGGGTTGAGACAGTGGGAGAAACTCCCAGCCTCAAAGGAGAAATAGTTGGAGAGACCCACAGGGCCCTAGAACATATACAAAGCCACCCACCTGAAATCAGCAACAGAAGACCCAATTTGCTTGTGGCTATTGGGGAAGTGAATGTAAACCCAAAGAGAGCTGAGTACCTGGCATGGTTTCCTCTTGTACCCCTCCCCCACATACAGCACCTCAATGCACCTATGGGGGTTTTCTCACCCTGGCAAAAACCTAAGGCTATGCCCTTTACTATGTAACAGGTATGATGAGACAAATATATATATATATATATATATATATATATATATATATATATATATATATATATATATATAACAAAAATGGAAAAACTAATCAACGCTCCACAAAACATACCACCAAGCAATGAAGAGATAGCCAGCCTATCAGATGCTGAGTTCAAAACACTGGTAAAAAGGATGCTCACAGAAATGGTTGAGTATGGTCACAAAATAGAGGAAAAGGTTAAGCCTATGAAAAGTGAAATAAAGGAAAATATACAGGGAACCAACAGTGAAGAGAACGACACTGGGAATCAAATCAATGGTTTGGACCACAGGGAAGAAATAAACATTCAACCAAAACAGAATGAAGAAACAAGAATTAAAAAAAAAAGTGAGGAGAGGCCTTGGGAACCTCTGATACAACTTTAAACACTCCAGCAAATGAATCATAGGGTTGCCAGAAGGAGAAGTGGAAGAGCAAGAAATTGAAAACTTACTTGAACAAATAATGCAGGAGAACTTCCCTAGTCTGGAAAAGGAAATAGATTTCCAGGAAGTCCAGGAAGCTAAGAGAGTACCAAAGAGGTTGGACCTAAGGAAGCACACACCAAGGCACATCATAATTACCTTACCCAAGATTAAAGATAAGGAGAGAATCTTAAAAGAAGCAAGAGAAAACGAGACAGTTACCTACTAAAGAGTTTCCATAATACTGGCAGCTGATTTCTCAATAGAAAACTCACAGGCCAGAAGGGGCTGCAAAGATGTATTCAAAGCCATGAGAAGCAAGGAATTAGATCCAAGATTCCTTTCTCCAGCAAAGCTATCATTTAGAATGGAAAAGCAGATAAAGTATTTCCCAGATAAGGTCAAATTAAAGGAGTTCACCGTCACCAAGCCTTATCATATGACATGTTAAAGGGACTTCTCTATGAAAAAGAAGAAGAATCAAACTGTGAACAGTAGAATGACAACAAACTCTATGGACAACTGAACCTAAAATATGACAAAACAACTATCAACAATCAATCCTAAAAAAACAAACAAACTAGGTGAACAACTAGAACATGAACAGATTCACAGCAATGCGCATCAGATGGAGGGGTATCAGTGGGGAGGGGTGGAAGGAAAATGTGGGAAAAGTTACAGGAAATAAGAAGCTTATATGGTAGTTACAAAACAGACAGGGGATGGTTATGAATAGTATGAGAAAAGGAAAATCCAAACAAATTATATGTATGACCAATGGACATGAATGGTGAGAGGGGAGTACAGGGCAGAGGGGAATAAAGGGGAGAAAAAATGGGACAACTGTAATAGCACAATCAATAAAATGTATTTTTAATTTTTTAATTTTTGTTTGCTTTGTTGATTAGGTTCCTGTTAAAGGTGAGATCATATGATATTTTTCTTACACCATCTGGCTTATTACGCTTAGCATAATGCTCTCTGTTCCATCCATGCTGTTGCGAAGAGTAGGATCTTCTTTCTTTCTGCTGCATAGAAATCCATTGTGTAAATGTACAATAGTTTTTTGATCTATTCATTTACTGATGAGCACCTAGTTTGCTTCCAGAACTTGGCTATCGTAAATTGTGCTGCTATGAACATTGGGGTGCATAGGTTCTTTTGGATTGGTATTTCAGGGTTATTAAGATGCAATCCTAACAGTGGAATTGCTGGGTCAAAAGGCAGGTGTAATTTTAGTTTTCTGTGAATGTTCCAAGTTTTTTTATACTGGTATTTTTTTTTAATTTTTACATTTTAATTTTTGGGGAGAATGCTTCCTGCACAAAGTCAAGAATCCATGCACCACTGGCTACATTTCAGCAAACCTGCCTTGAGTCAGGATCCATTTCTAGTAACATTTTGAAATTGAAAAGAAATACAACTGCATGAAGAAGTGATGTGTGTGTTTTAAGAGGAAAAAAGTATGTAGTTTCTTCTAATAAGTAATTTATTTCTGAATGAGTAAAAAGAAACAAACTAAGATCAATAAAATTGGTAGAAGGTCACTGGAATAAACACATTGAGAGGAAAATTTTATAATAAATACTAGAACAAAATTATGTGAATGCCTTTACACCTTAGTGCAGCAAGGACTGCTAACTATATTAGTAGAAATGAGAGCTGAAGTGGCTATAAAAAATGGCCCTCTATATCTTATTCTGAAGCAGAGAAAGGTACTTATGAAACTCTTACTGTCCTCCTCACCTGTCAAACCTTCAGACTATAATTTTCATTTACATGGTGTCTTCACAACTTCACCCCAAATAAATCCTATGGTGGCAGCTTCCAAGTGTATCCAAACTAGCAGACATCTGATTAAAAATTAATAGTTAATAATAGATATGTCATAGTAAATAGTATTACATCTCATGGTCAGACTGTTAAAAGTGGTTTGGTGCATGGTGTGCCCTCAAAGTGTAAGTAAATGTAATTCAGGATGCAAAACACAGAGAAATGAGATAGCAACACTTAGTCCATGATAGCTTAGAGGTTCAAAATGATCCAGAGTGTTTTTCTAATAAAGACCTGTGGGTCCACTGCATCCCATTTACCTGCTTTTCTCTTTCCAGAAGCTTTCACTTCCATCCAAGATGAAGGCCTTGCTGCATCACCAGTGGTGTATCATTCATCAAGACAAATGCTACCACTCAGGCTTCCTAAGATTCCCTTCCTAGCACTTGAGGCAATGTTGTCTAATCAAAACATCAATCACCATCCATTGTTTCAGCTGATTCATAACCAAAGCAGTGTAGAGAAAAAAAAGGGCCACATACTCCACAGGCTCAGGAAGGCCTGCAAGGTTGGACTTACAGCACATAAACTTAAGTAACCACAAAGGATGGTCTGAAATTAAAACTCTTAACCAAAGTGAGTCATTGTGTGTAGTCGTGTCCTAGGCTGGTCTCTTTCCTAATGAAGGCCAATCTTTACCTTAACTGAGGGTGTTTATCATTTTTTCCTCTACCATAACTTACCTTTAAAATGTCAGGGTAATTTTATTTTTCTCAAACTCTTCACACACCAAAGCAGAGACCAGGGATACATATCTTCTCATTGAATTAATTCTTTATTTATCTAAGATTGTATTTTTTATCTTTAGAGAGAGGGGAAAGGAAGGAGAAAGAGAGGGAAAGAAACATCACTGTGTGGTTGCCTCTCACTGGGGACCAGTCCTGCAACCCAAGCATGTGACCTGACTGGGAATCTACCTGGCAACCCTTTGATTCCTAGGCCAGAGCTCAATCCACTGAGTTACACCAGCCAGGGCTGTTATTGTGTTAATTCTTAACTGCTGACTTTCTTATACCAACCCAGTTAACAGATATATGTGTCTATTTCTTCTACATTGTACCCAATCACAGAGATTTCTTCATTTGGATGAAGGCCCCGGGATATGACAATGCTATAAAAAATATGGTGCAAAATAGCCATTCTTCAGAACATTTTCTCATTCCACTGAGGTTTTTCTTCCCCATAATCATCATTATGTTCAGTTCAAGTAGACTCACAGAAATACTCTTCAGCTTGAAACATCTTTTAGATTGACAAAGGAAAATTCCAAGCTTTTTGTTAGAACTTGGTCTTTCTGGTGACCTGCCCTCACTCTGCAACTATCCAGAGGTCTGCCATGAGATGCCTCACCACAACAAAAGACACTCATCACCCCCATCACTTAGAAAATGTCAAACATTTTAGATGCTCTTTCTAAAATCCAAGAAAGAAGGTCAAGCATTTTTCTATGATATCTCATGAGAGACTTGAGGCTTCTTGGGTAAGGTCACTCCCAGAATTGCACAGCCTACAAGTAGACTCAGACATTCTGTATATTTTCTATGGGCACTAGGAATGTATGTTTAACTTTTTTTTAACTTTTTTTTTACTGTTGTTCAAGTATAACTGTCTATGATGCCCCACAACCCCAGGCATCCCCAATTCCCACCCCCCTTTGATTTCTTCCATGTGGCCTTTATAGATGTTCCTGAAAACCCTTCTCTCCTTTCCCCCCTTATGTTACCCCTCCCAGCTCCATTCTCTCTACTGTCAGTTTATTCTTAATTTCAATATCTCTGGTCACATTTTTCTTGCTTGTTTGTTTGGTTGATTAGTTTCCTCTTCTAGGTGAGATCTTATGGTATGTGTCTTTCATAGCAGTACAATTTACAATATGCTTAACTTTTTTACCTTGCCTTGTATATTAGAGGAATTGAAAGTATAAACAGAACTTTTTCCCTACTCCTAGTGATTGACAATCCAGATGTGAATTAAATTCAGCCTGTGAGGTGCACTTGTGTGTCCTTTGGAAGCTGCAAGGGAGATGAAGTCATTATTTCTGCTACTGTGTTGACTGATGGTGGGCTGTGGCAGACACAGTTTTACGTGAAGAAGCAGGTGTTTCTGTACCTCTGGGTGGGGCTGTGGCTGTGGGACCTTGGGACAAGACTCCCTGTGACAACTCCCTAACTTCCATTCCTCTAGCTATTCATGGTTTTAAAAACCATGCTCTATGTTTTAAAGGTTGTACTACATTCATGTTCATGGCAGGTTTAATTTAACAGTCCCAAATTGGAGACGACACAAATGTCCATACAGAGGTGAAAGGATAAAGTTAATGCATCCCAGGAATGAGAGCAAACTAGAGAATAAGGAGAAAGAAATATATCAAAATAGATGTGTTGCACCAAGAAGACAACCACAGCCTAAATTTATATACATTATGATAAAAGTTGGAAAATTCCAGATAATGCAAAAAATTGATAATAAGAAAACAGACCTTGAGTGTTTCATTAACAGTAAAAAAGGTGGTTCAGAGGTGAAGAAAAGGGAGCTTGTGAGAGGACATGAGAAGACTTTAATAGTAAGGGACATGGTCTTTATTTTCATTGTACAGCGTTTCAGGTGCATGCTACTGAAAACACTCTATGAACTGCATCCTTTCAGGAAGCTAAGCTGATGATATTCAACTACAAGTCAATGAATATGTTAAAATTATCCATGCATAAATTAATTATTGCCTAAAGTATATTTTGAATGGAAAGTACAAAACCAAACAAAGAAATACCTAACAGTAACATGACATTTTCTTGCCCATTTTTCTGTGTGTGCAGCAGGGGGCAGCAGAATTACTGTGCAGGCTGGAGCCTTTCTGGCATCATGATCTCCCTGAACCAGCAGCAGCCACAGCCCACTGGGGGCCAACCTCATCAGTATCAATCATTACACAGTTTTCCTAACTCCACAAGCTCCCCATGTAGACTGTGTCCACTCCTCCATCCAGCCAAGGGCCAGCCCACCAAAGGTTCGTCCTCTATAGGCAACTTTCTTAAAACACCCTCTGCTTATCAAAAAGAAAATGGCCACTAACTCTTCAGGTCTTATCCAACAGTCATTTCTCAGAACTGCTCTCTGTGATCCTCAGACAAGCTGATATTCAAGTACTTATTGTAAATGCTCCAGAAGTTTTCCTTTATGACCCTTCACTTGTTTGTGGATAATTCTTTACATCCATGATTTATCTGAAGGCTGCTTGCTGTTAGAAGGTAAAGTCAATGAGCTCAGGGCCCACAGTTTCTTCTTCTCTTTGGAGTTTCCAGACCCCAGCCAAGAGCATGATGCAACACAAGTTAAATCAGTAAGGGAAACTGAACAGTGGAAGCTCGATTTGGCTCACCTACTTCATGAGGCCTTCCATGGGTCCTCCCTCTTGACTTCTCTGTTCCACCTGCCACTTCTAGAGACTGTTAGCAGAAAGGGGATGTGCAGAAACCCTGAGAAGCCCAGGGGGCCACATGGCAGGTCTGTCAAGCCTTACAGGATCAGAAATTTCTAGCTGGACAGGTGATGGCAGGTTGTCACATCCCAGGCCTATATTTTCCTGAGGAAAGTTCCATCTTCTGCTTGAGTGAGCCCTGTCTTTTTTTTCCATCTTAGATAGGATGCCTTTGACAGATCACAATGTTTTCTTTTGCTGGACCATTTGAATACACAGAATCTGGAGCAAGGGTATGATAACACAGAAACCTTTACGTTATCAGGTCCGCTGAACCCCTTCTGTCTACCATGTAAATATTAGTAATCCTTTACATATTGATGTAAAAAGTATGTTGCTTCCTTTTGCCTTTTTTCTGATTCTGGAGATTATCCTGCTAAGTAATCTGTCATTTCCTAATGGATTCTATGAAACATTTTCACTTTATACTTTATAATGTGCAAAACAAGCAGCAAAAAGGTATTTTTTCAAAATTTTGAGTCCTACCTTATGGGCATAAATGGTCAGTTTTGCCCAGATAAACTCATTGCATTGCTTCCAGGTTTCAAAGTTTCTTACTTTCACAGGGCCTGGGAGCACATCCTCCATCAGGGGTTTTTGTGCCGCTCTCTACCCTATGCCTGGTGTCATCCATGGGCAAGTCTGGTGACCACAGGAAAGCCTCTCAGGCAGAAATCAGAGGCTGTCCCACAGTCAAAAGCACAAAGACAGGTCCAATAAACAGACATGAAGAGACATGAAACTTCTTTGAGGACCAGGAATCCCACAGGCACCTGATCTTTCCTCACAGTCCTTTCTTCCTGGGACAACAGGACACCTCCTACTTCACAACCAAAAACTGCAAGTCCTACTGATACTTTGGGCTTTGAATCTTTGTCCCTGGAAGCAAAGTGCAGTCTGGTGACAACCTCAGGTGGGAGATAGGTTCCCACTGCAGGTGTCACCCACCTTGAAATCTCTCACCCACAGTGTCATCTCTGTGACCTTCCTGATGAGAGGAAATAAATCCTTCTCAGAGCATTTGAGAACATGAAGAAGACTGGATTCCTACCTGGGGTTCTGTGTCACAAACAGAAATAATCTCCATATTTTGAGGACACCTGGGGTTCTCTGTGCTGTGCTGACAGACCACAGACCAAGACACAACACTGCTGTGATCAATGCTGGCATGAGTGGGTCCTCCTCTCAGGGGTAAATGAGCCCTCGTCAGTCTTGCTATTACAAGTGCTCCCTACAGACCAGTAGGATCTCCTTCTCCTGAGAGCTTGTGCGATGCCGAGTCTCTGACCCAGTGCCACCTCTTTAGAATCTGCAATTTGACAGAATATGGAGACATTTCCTGTGGACAGAAGAGCAGGAGAAAGAGTTCAAACTTCGCATCAAGACATCTCATTTTGAGTGGACACCCACATTAGCAGGAGAACTGCTGAAGCTGTATTTTTAAGGTGTCACCTGGGCATTGTGATGTTTATTAAGTTTCACAGGTGATCTGATGCACAGCAGGGTTGATATCCTTGTGACTTAGCTTCAGAACACATGTGCTAAAGGGAAAGCTCAAATGTGATAGAGAGAGGGCTGTGGGAAAGGGTAATGTGCAGCTGACAGGAAGTTCTTGGGAATGTCCGAAATCCAGACCACCTACTCTAGTGCTTTCCAAACACAGCATGAGAGTGTGTGTTTGTGTGTGTGTTTGTATGCATGTGTGCATGTGTGTGGTGTTGAGAAACCTCAGGAGTTCCCAGGGAGCCAAAATGTAGGTGACAAGTACTGGTAAGTAGGCACTGTGATTGCAGAATGAAGGCAGGGAATGGGATGGTCATGTGCATTCTCCCTGCCCCCAGCCCACATGACAAGAATAGTAAACATGCCCCAGAATAAAGCTCAGCACACAGGCAGGACACACAGCAGACTGCACCATTCTGGACAGAGGTGCCTGTGAACCTTACGGAACCTCAAGCTTCTCTCAAAGAGGCAGCCACAGAGCAAACATATACCATGGGATCCCTGTCGGTCTCTACCTACAGAGGACTTGTCCACTGGCAACGGTTCCTGGTGGCTGGTAAGTAGGAGACAATTCCTTGGGGTAGACAAAGGATCTGACACAGAGACTGGCTGAAATCTGCTAAAGAGACCAGTGCTCTGAGAAAGGAGGGAAGGCTCCCATTTGGACCTGAGAGTGAAGGGTAAGGAGCAGAGTAGGATCGAGAAGGGGGTCAGAAAGAGGAAAATCTCATAATCTGGAAGTGGTGTGGGGCAGGAAAACCTCAATTGCTCTTCTTTTCCTGTTATTCATCATTAACTATGGGTAATAAAAACTGGTAATAATAATAATGATTTATGTCAGAAAACACCAGAAAAAAATAGAAACATAATGAGGGGTGCTAGGCATTGTCTCTACCACCAGCTTCAGAAATGGTCAAATATACCCCACAAGGTAAAACCCTGGGTTTGTTCATTCATTCAATGCCATTTACTTGCAGCTGGTTGATGTCCCTGGAGGTACAAGATCCAACAAATCCTTGTTTTAATTTAGCCCATATTCAGGAAGAGAGGGAAAAGAAAAGATTTTGATGTTATGTGAGGTACGCATAAGACCCGAGGGAAAAAAGAAGTGAAGAGAGGATTTTTAGAGAAGGTGGCTAGCATAGTGTCTTCCCAAACTGCCCCTGACTATAGGAAGGAGTCTGAGCATAAGGAGGGGGTGAGCAAGAGAACACCTAGAAAAGACTTCTTGAAACTGAAAAAGTAACAGTTTTGGAGGTGCTGAAATAATGGGGCCATGCTGTAGACCTTAACCAAGGAAGACACACTCTCATCTATAGATCAAGGCTGAGAAATAAAAAGACCCAGGATTCAGGGACTTATATTTCCATCACAGTGTATACATGCAAACATAGATCTTTTTTTCCCCTTATTTCCTAGTCTCACTCTTCAACTTCTGGTGCCAGCCCACCACAGCTCAAGCCTCTATTGTGTCGACCTATGTTGCTGAAGGGGAGGATGCACTTCTACCTCTCCACAATGCACCTCCCAATGTCACAGCCTTCGTATGGTACAGGGGGGGAGGGAGAAGCAGGAATCAGATTATTGCATTTCGTTTCAAATTCTCAACATATGATATAAAAGGTCCTGCATACAGTGGACGAGAGAGAATAAATGCTGATGGATCTTTGCTGCTAGATAATGTCACCATGAATGATGCAGGAATGTACAACGTGGTACTCTACATTACAGATGAAAGAAAGGAAATTCAATTTGGTCAGCTGAATGTATATGGTGAGTGATTGCTCTCTGATCACTGGGTATTGGTGGGGGTGGATTCTACTTCACACACAGGACAGACATCCCTGAATTCTGCTTCCATTCCTCTCCACATTTTAGTTCATGTTGCATATTGTGTAGACAAATTTCCTAAGCTCTCAGTTCCCTTCCCAACTTGCACCGCTGTGGAGAGTCACTGTAGACAAAAGGATCATTGTGATGGAAGTTACTCTGCAGAGGGACTCCTATCTCAGTTCAGCCACCTAAGCATCTGCCTATGAGCTTAACCTTGAGAATGACTTTGATGTGCTAGTTCAAAGTATGTTTTGAGCAGCCCCCTGATATACTTGCAGAGCTCAGCTCAGAATATCCTCTCCAGTACTTTGTCCTAGGGATCTTGAACAAAGGGACTGTGGAGAGTCTGTGTCAAGTTGTGTCTGGGCTCCTGGGAAAGGCTGAGTGAGAAATGGTTTAATGGTTGCCCAAGACACAATGATTCGGATTTGGTCACCAGTCAGGACTCAGGAGCAAGAGCCACATCTTGGCAAAAATGGAGTTTGGTACCACCTGAGTCTGCGTGTGGAGGGCACGGTTAGACAATGTCTTCGTGTATAACCTCCTGCCCTGGGGGTCTTAGAAAGATTCAGAAGAAAGTCAGCATCCCCAGAAAGAAAATGAGGAAAAGAGATGCTCTTGGAAGCTCCTTAATCATCAGGGATCAGCCCAGGGTAATAAGGAATGCCACTTAATTGAACAGCTCTTCTGTCCCTGGATAAGGTCAGATACTATAAATATTGTACAGTTTCTACAATCACAACTTAGTAGCCAAATACTCCTTAAGAATGAACTTTGGCACCCAGAGATGCAGTCACTAAAGCAGAGTCACATGGACTATGAGCAGCTGATCAGAGCCTCTCAGTGTCTATGTGTAGCCTCAGATTGAATTCCTCTACCTTAGAGACCCTATGAGGGTGGCTTTGGATTTTTAAACCAATGAATTGCTGCAGATCCTTTTATCTCAACTGTGGTCACCTCATAGGAGTACATTTTGGCCTGTGCAGTGAAAAAAAAGGAGAAATAATGTATTTTTACTCTAGAACAAATTACCTGCAGTAACAATCAGAACCAGTGCACACCCCATCCCCTCAGGTGGCCTATCCACACCACCCTGCTTTGGACTTGACATCACTTACTCATTTGCTTCTTGTTTTGGTGGAGTCACCTCAGGGGTTATGAAGCAAGAAGTTTGCCTTCTCATTCTCCACTCTAACCCTGACACAAACTCAGGGACCAACATGTAACAAATACTCAGTTGCTTTTGATTAAATAGGAAGGAATAAATGTGATTGAATGAATGAATGAATGATCCAAATTCACTTCGGAGCCTGGATCTTGGATTCAGAGTCCTTTAAATTCTTGTCATGAGGGACAGGCTTTCTGTGCCTCCAAGAACCAAGACCATCATCTCAGGTCAGTTTCTTTTCTATAATAAAATAGTCTTTCTTGCAGTTGCTCTTAGGCCCTGGACTGTAAATAATAATTTTCACATACAGAAAACTTTTCTTTCAAATTTCCATCTCCAAGGCACCTGACACATATTGCCCACAAGGGCCAGACTTCCAGCAAGTCCATGACTCCACTTGCTATAAGACACTTGTATTGCATTTGCACCAGTCCTTACATACCCTCATGGGAGAGAGAATGACTTTCACGGTCAAGGGCAGAGCCCTTGATTCTCCTGCTTTAATGAACTTCTGCCTGTCCTTTTTCCTTTTTCCTAAATCACTTCTTGGACTTTGCTGTATCATTTTTTGGCTCACTGACTCATTTGGCTCACTGACTAATTTGGTTCACACTCACCTTAAAATACCTGACACACCTCTTGGCCAAGAGGCCTGAGAAGCTAACTTACATTCCACTTGCCCTGGTCTCTATTTGTTAATATTGTGCAAACCCTAGTCTCTAGCATGTCCTGGAAAATTGTGCCTCACAAAAACACACATCATCTGGGTGATAGAAGTCTGTGCAGCTGGAAGCAAATACTTCTTATCAACCAGGCAGTAAAGTGGTGTGTGAAGAAACAGAATCACAGGGGTGTACCTGACTCCCAATCTTATGTCTCTCCATAACCAAACACTGATACTTAAATGACACCTGAGAAAGTCTGTACTTTCCACCACACATGTAGCCTGAGGCCATAAATTCTCTGAGCACCCAGATTCCCATGCATTTTCTAGTTATGCACAGACCTAATGGATTCTGTCAAAGACTCAAGTTGACTGAGATGTGAGAGGTGCCAACTCCGCTTGTAGAAGATTTGAAGAAAGGGAAGGTACTACACAGGGCAATTTTTATTCTCTTACCTGCAGAGGAAAGTTAACCACACCCAACATCACCAGCAACAAATGCAACCTGGAGAGTTTGACTTTCATTTTTATGAATAGCACTGGGGTTGAGCATTTTTCCTGTGAATTTTGGCCTGTTGCATATATTCTCTGGAGAAATGCCTATTCAAGTGTTTTATTCATTTTTAAGTCAGTTTGTATATGGTTTTGTGATTTCTGTTGAGTTCCAGAAGTCCTTGTGTATATTCTAGACATTGACCTTTTATTTTCCATATAATTTACAAAATATTTTCTCCAATTTCATAGGTCACCTTTCAACTTGTATTTTTCGATGAAGAAAACGTTTTCATTTTGACAAAATCCAAATTGCCTATTTTTTACTCATGTACTTAGTGTCATATTCATAATATCATTTCCAAATCAATCTTATAAGGCTCCTCCCTATACTTTTCTAAGCATTTTATAGTTTGGGGTCTAACCTTTAGAATTTCATCCCTTTGATTGAATTTTTGTGTGTGAGATTAGACAATGCCTGATGTCACTTGTCCACATGCGAATATCGCTGTGCAACCCATTTATTAAAAATACTGTCTTTATTGAACAGTCTTTATTGCCTAATAAATTATTCAAAGCTAAATGCTTTTCCACTTATTGTAAAATTCCTTTGCTCCAGAAATGGACACAGTGGCAAGCCTGACTTCCACAACATGGATAAAAGTTTAATAAGGGGTGGGAACTGATGTTTTGTGAAAAAAAAAAAAGAAGAAGAAGACCTAGGAAAAGGTCAATAAATGCTCATGGGAGAAAAATTCTATCTGATGATGAGGTTACAGGACACATGGGCTGGGAAGCGGCTTTGTGAGCTGCTAACATAGATGACTGAAGGAATATGTGTGGAATCACCCTGGGGTTATGTGGGGTCAGAGAGGAGCTGCAGCTGTCTCCTTACATAATTTTGCCTGAACTTAGACAATTGTCCTTCTGTAAATGTTGGGAACATACTCTGGTGGCCATTACATAGCTCACTGTGGGCTGTGAGTGGCTGAGATCTGAG
>PVKU01013216.1:0-13450 GCA_004027475.1 Anoura caudifer | reverse complement strand
CCCTGTTTCTCTACAGAGCCTGAGTTAGTGGCCTCCCTCACAGCCAGCGACACCATAGTTGCAGAGAATAAGGATACCGTGGTCTTGACGTGCAACACAAATGCACTCTACATCCACTGGTTGTTCAATGGCATGAAGCTGGAGCTCAATGAGCGCATGAAGTTATCCAGAGATCACCGAACCCTCACCATAGACCCTGTGAAGAGGGAAGATGCTGGGGTTTACCGGTGTGATGTCTCCAGCTCCATCAGGTCCACTGAAAGTTGGCCTGTTGAGCTGCATGTGAAATTTTAGTGACCCTTCTTTCCTACTATATTTTATTAAATTCTAAATAAAATATTTGCAATGTTATAACAGATTTTTTTCATGGTGAGCAGTTCTTAAACAATTTGCGTTGAATCAATAAACACTCAAAAATATGAGTAGACATTGTCATTATTGTTGAATTAAGTTCATATTTCAGACAACTCTCATATCAGGTTGGTATCATTTGTACGATGTCCACAGTGGAGGTGACATTGTGTCCTTCAGAGGATGAGCAGCGGTCCTGTGATAACCAGTGGGAGCAGGTGATGACCTCATAGAATCTAAGCTCTGTTCTTCTTCATGTAAACATGTGGAGGGCACCTGGACACTGTTGTAAACAATGGGAATAAACTCTAAGAGGACTCTCATGTTAGGATACTCTAACAGCCAAAACAAAGTGCTCAAAATACTTGAGCAGAGACTCCAAGAGAAAAAGAAATGACTTCAGGACAAGATGCCACTGTCTTGTTTTATAGGTGCAGGACTTTTATTGTAGCTCTAGAGGCTGGTATCTACACTCTCTGTTTTGCATGAGGAGAACCATTTCCAACTCAGCACAGAATAAGTGCCCACAAATAGTTGTTCCCTTTATGTTTTTTTTTTTAACTTTGGTATTTTTTACCCAATCAGGGGTTTCTTACCCTGTGACTTCAAATCTCTGTATCGACTCTGTATGTCCAAACATGTGTACCTAGCAGAACAGCTCCTGAAGTGTTGGGCACTCAGAGCACTGACAAGTGTTGATGTTGAAATTTACTGAGACACAGGCTGCAAAGATTTTCCAAAGAAAGGAGGGTGAGTTCAATATGCCCACGACAGTTGAGTTTAGTGTGAGATACACAGCCTAGGGCTGTGTGTTAGGTTCAGAAATTTTAGTAAGAAATTATGTCCCATAAAATGCTAATAAAAAAACCAAGGAGATTTCTACAGAAATGAAAAGTAGAACTACCATATAACTCAGTGATGTAACTGGTGGTCATTAGTCTGAAGAAAATATGAGCACTAATTCAAAAAGTTATATGTACCACTATTGGTTACATGGTTGTGCCTTATTCATAATAGCCAAAATATTGAAATAATCTAAGTGTTCATAAATATATGAATAAATAAAATGAAAATAATATCTTAACAATATATTTGTAAATACACATTTATATTAAAAATATTGCTCAGTCATAAAAATGCGTGAAATCTTGTCATTTGGGATGAAATATTATAGATGTTTCTGGAAGGTATTATATTAAGAAAAAAGTCTCAAAAAGACAATTACTGCATGATATAACTATGTGGAACCTAAAAAGCTAGATAAATGAACAAAGTAAATAAAAATAGGCTCATAGATGTATTGAAAAAACTGGTAATTTACAGAAAATTGGAATGGAAGGATAGCAAATAGAGGTAAAAGTGATTAAAAGATGCAAACTTCCACTTATAAAATAAATATATCTGTGGAATGTACCAAACAGCATAGGGAATGTAGTTGATATGCTGTAATAACTTTGTAGAGGGATGGGGGGTAACTAGACCTGCCGTGGTGATCACCTTGTCATCTGCATCAATACGAGTCACTCTGTTGTCCACGTGAAAGTAATAGACTATTGTAGGTCAGTTATACTTCAAGCAGAAAAAACTTAAAAATACAATAAGATTCCATCTCACACCCACTAACATACCCATTACAAAGAACCATAATATAATATAATATCGCCAAGTGTTGGTGATGCTTCGTGCAGGTCACAATGCTTATGCGCGGTTCATGGGAATGGCACAAGGATAAAGTCTAATGATAGCTGCACAGCAAGGGGAATGTATCCAGTACTATTGAACTGCACCTTGAAATGTTTAATATAGTCAATTCTTGTTATGTGCATTTTGGCATCAGAAAATATTTTTGAAAATTATATCTTGAAGCTTTTGCCTTATGTGAAAACTTTATGACAGAAGCAATTTGGGAACATGAAGGGATATTTTAAAAACAGCTCAGAATTGGCTGAACACAGGGTGGAGAGAAGCCTTACAATCCTGGAGAGATGAAAGAAACCACTTCAGCACAATGAGAATAGTACGGACTGTGGAGGAGGCACAGGAGGGCTGACTGGGCTCCCATGGGTAGCAGCTGAAGATTTGGAATCATATTGGCATCAGATTACTCAACAGAAACATTTCAGGCCAGCAGGGGTTGGCATGAAGTATTTAAGATGAGCAAAAGTAAGTATCTACCACAAAGGCTATTTACCCAGCAAGGCTATCATTTAATATCAAAAGAGAGCCCTGAGGAGAAATAAGGAGATTCCCAAACAAGAAAAAGCTAAGCAGACTCTGGCCAGTGGTATCCATGGTGTTGCAGATGCCATGGACAAATTCACACAGACTACTGAAGTTCTGTGGAGAAAACGGGACTGCATGGCCACTCTCAGAGTGAGAGAGTACCTCAACACTTGCTTGGACAAGTTTTTACTGCTCTCTAATAGCATACATCAAAGGAGGTTCTCTATTATGCTCAGGTTTGCTTTAGGTGATTACTTTTTTTCAGATAACAAAGGAAAGTATGCTACTGATTACTTCTTACAGGTTAACAAGGAAAAAATGTTGCTAATGAAAAGGAATGATAAAAGTGATTCGACGGTTTACACTCTGTCCTTGAGAGAATTAAAACAGACTTTAGGAAATTACTTAAAGATATGCAGTAAACATTTGCTGCTTCAACTCAGGGTGAGGGAGTTTTAGCAAGAGCAAGCCTCAAAGTAGCCTAGGTATAATGCAGGCCTGGTTTCCCATGGGAAAGTGGATCCATGGGTTTGGCTCCTGTGTACTGACTCATGCCAGCTGGTTTTCTGATAAGCTGGGATGCATTTGCCATTGCCAGGAGGACCAGTTCCCTTTATAAAACCAGTACTGCAACAAAAGTTAAGGGGCTTGCTTTAAGAATAAGAAGAAGGAACAGGAGAAGAAAGAAGAAGGAAGAAGATGAAAGAAGCAGCAGCAGCAGGAGGAGGAGGAGGAGGAAGAAGAAGAAGAAGAAGAAGAAGAAGAAGAAGAAGAAGAAGAAGAAGAACAACAACAACAACAACAACAACAACAGCAACAGCAACAGCAGCAGCAGCAGCAGCAACAGAGGGAAAGAGTCTGTCAATAAAATATCACTTCATATGTATCCATCAATAATCACCTTAAATCTAAGTGGCTTAAATGCTCCAACCAAAAGTCAAAAGGTAGCTGAATGGATAACAAAACAAGACCCATAGATAAATTGCCTCCAAGAGACTCATCTCAGATCAAAAGATAAACACTAAATGTAAAGGGTTGGAAAATGATTTTATGTAAATGGAAATGAAAACAAAGCTATGGTAGCAGTGCTTATATCATATATATATATATATATATATATAGACTTATATATATATATATAGACTTTATATATATATATATATAGACTTTCAGGGGAATCCAACCTGCAGCCCATGGGCTGCATGCTGCCCTTGATAGCTGTGAATAGAGCCCAACACAAAGTCATAAATTTACTTTAAAGGTTATGAGATTGTTTTGTGATTATGTGTTATAATGTGTTTAATGTGTGGCCCAAGACAACTCTTCTTCCAGTGTGGCACAGAGGTGACAGAAGTTTGGGCACCTTGAAATTTAAACAAATGCTGTAGCAAGAAACAAAGAAGGACACTGACTAATGATAAAGGGAACAATCCAACAAGAAGATATAACTCTAGGAAACATTATTGCACCCAACATAGGAGCACCTAAAAATGTAAAGCAAATATAAATAAACAAAAATACAGTAATAGTCATTGATTTTAGCATCCCACTGACATCAATAAATAGAAATTTCAGGCAGAAAATTGAAAAGAGGAGAGTGGCCTTAAATGACACACTTGGTCAAATGGACTAAATTTATATCTTCAGAGCATTTCACCACAAAGCTGCAAAATAGACATACCTTTCAAGTGCACATGAAACATTTCCTAGGATAGATGGCATACAAAGAAACAAAACAAGTCTTAATTAATTTGAGAATACTCAAATCATATCAAGAATTTTCTCTGACCACAATACTTCAAAACTTGAAATCAATCACAAGGAGAACAGTGAAAAATAGGCAAGACATGGAATCTAAATAACATGTTACTAAACAAGGAATTGGTCAACAATGAGATCAAGGAAGAAATCAAAAGATGCCTTGACATAAATAAAAATCAGGAACCAAAAACCCAAAGTCTCTGGGACACTGAGGAAGCAATCCTAAGACTGAAAGTCATAGGCTACAGTCCTATCTCAGAAAAGCAAGAAAAACTCAAATAAATAATCTAACTTCACACTTAAAGGAAATTAGAAAAGAACAACAGACAAAGTGCAAATTGAGTAGAAGAGAGAAAATAATAAGGATCAGAGCATAAATAAATGAAATAGAGTCTAATAAGTGATAAAAAGAGCAATGAAACTAAGAGCTGGTTCTTAGAAAAGATAAACAAGAATGACAGAACTGTTAAAAGACTCATGAGGAAAAAAGTGAAAGGTCACAAATTAATAAAATCAAAAATGAAATTGTAGAAATAACAATTGACACCAAAGAAATACAAAAATTGTCAGAAAATATTATGAACATTTATATGACAACAAATTGGACGACCTGGATAAATGGATAAATTACTAGAAGTATACAATATTTCAAAGATAAATCAGGATGAATAAGATCATGTGACTAAACAGTTTACACCTACTGAAGTTGAAGCAGTAATAAAATGAATGCCCAACAATTACATGCTCTGGATCAGGTGGCTTCACAGGTGAATTTATTCAAACATGATGAAAACTAATACCTCTCCTTCTCAAGTGATTTCATAAAATTGAAGATGTGGGCAGGTTCCTGAACTCATTTTCCAAAGCCAACATTATTCTAATTCCAAAACCAGATAAAGACACTACAAGGAAAGAGAATTATAGGCCAACATCTCTAAAAAACATCAATGCTAAAATCCTCAACCAAATATTAGCAAACTACATATAGCAATGCACCAAAAAGATCATGCACCATGATCAAGTGAGATTGATTTTAGGAGTGAAAGGTCGGTACAACATTCACAAATAAATAAATGTGATACCCCACATAAAAGAGCGAAGGTTCAGAATCACATGATCATATCAATACATACAGAAAAACCTTTTTATAAAATCCAACATGGATTTGTAATCAAAACTCTCAGCAAAGTGAGAAAGAAGGGAACATAACTAAACATATAAAGGCCACATATAACAAAGTCACTCCTGGCATCATACTCAATAGGAAAAAAGTACAAGTGTTCCCCTTAAGAGCGGGAACAAGACAGGGATGTATCTCCCACAATGCGATACCACTTTACACCTGTCAGAATCGCCATGATTAATAAGTCAACCAACAACAAGTGCTGGTGAGGATGTGGAGAAAAGGGAACCCTGGTGCACTGTTGGTGGGAATGCAGACTAGTGCAGCCACTGTAGAAAACAGTATGGAATTTCCTCAGAAAACTAAAAGTTGAACTGCCTTTTGACCAGTGATCCCGCTGCTGGGCCTAGACCCTAAGAATCCTGAATCACCAATTCAAGAGACCCTCTGCACCCCAATGCTCATGGCAGTATTATTTACAATAGCCAAGTTCTAGAAACAGCCTAAGTGCCTATCAGGAAATGAGTGAACCAGAAAACTGCGTTATATTTACACCATGGAATACTACTCAGCAGAAAGAAAGAAGGAGCCCCTACCCTTTGTGACAACATGGATGGAGCTGGAGAACATCATGCTCAGTGAGATAAGCCAGGCAGTAAAAGACAAATACTTATGGGCTTCACGTATAAGTGAAACCTAATCAATGAAACAAACATATGAGTAATAGAGAACCAGAGATTTATAAATGAAGAGGAAACTGACAGTGACCAGAGTGAAGGGGGAGGGGAAATGGGGGAAAAGAGAGGAAGAGGCAAGAAAAGGAACACAAACAGAGGACTCGTGGGCATAGACAATGGTTGGGTTTGACTGTGGGAGTTGGGGAAACAGGGTAGGGGTGAGCAATGGGCATAAAGATAGGACAACTACAACTGAATAATGTTACATAAAAAATTTAAAAAGTAAAATATCTTTTTATTCTTATATTCTATAGAAAAACCTGCATCAGAGCAAACTATGTGGTGAATGTCAGTTTCTCTTCAGTTCAGTAACTCATCAGGACAAAGTGAATCACAGCAGACATCTGGTAGGATCAAGACTATTCTTCTTTGCTTTATATGATGTTTGATCAAAAAGAATAATAATAAAAATGTGAGCAGAAATATGAAAAAGTACAGCATCCTGGGAGATGAAATGCTGTCTCTGTTCAAGGGCTCTTAGCTATTTTGCCAGTGTGCCTACATTGCTAGAAACTGACACCTCTTTATAAATATCAGGCAATGATGGAGATGCAAACAGGCTCTTGGCTGAAAGGAATTTAGTTGTGGGTCCCTCCACTGTGAAGAAGGCATTTGTGTTATGATCTAGAGAACTTAATGTTCCCTCACAGTCAAGAACCTTTAGACAGTTTGTTCCTGACTACAGGCCTCTGACATATATTTTTTATATCATTCTCCTGAAAATATAATTGTAAATTGGTGATGGTTGATTCTTTATCTAGTATTTTGAAACATACCTATGAGTTTTTGAACGTTTCTTGCCAGTGTTAAGAACCAAAGAATATCTTTCTAAAATACTGGGCTCATTGCATTGAATTTTAATCTTCCTGGAGTGCCAGTCTCTGAGGAAAGTAGAAACCTACCTTATTGGAGTAACTTTACAACCAAAACATAAAATGACCACCTCTTCAGGTTTTATGAACACTTTTGATATTCTTTGTCCAAAGTCATTTAGGAAACACAGATCCCCATGGTTCCTTCTGTTCTAAAATCTCTCCAGCATTTGAATTTAGGTTGTTCAGTTTTGTCTCACTGCCTGTAGGGTAAGTGGAGGCAGTCTAGTTTCCTCACCCAGGTGACTGGGTATCTATGGGAAACAGTGTTCTCATAACCTGGAATGGGACTGAAAATAATGTTCTCATAGCTTTGAGACTGGGTCCAATAAACTGTTCACATAACATGATGTGGGCTCAGATTCACAGAATTGTGCCATGTTATATAACTTCTGGCTTGAAGCTAGCTTTGTTTGCCTCCAGTACTTAGGTAGGGACCCCCTGCTGGGTGCCATGACATTTGCCTCATGAGGGGACAGATGACTTGCAATGTGCCACACAGAGACATGCATGGGGACACAGAGCCTTCAGCATGCATGGATAGCCCGCCCTTGATAACAGCATGTCAAGCATCCCCACAGCTCCATGAATGTTCTTCCACCTGCCCAAATACTGTGAACATGTCATGCCTTGAACAGTCACAAGACACTGCCTTATTGCACAAACTTCAATAAAGTCTTACTTTTATTTCTGAATTTGTTTGACACATGTTTTTCTTTAACACAATCTCCCTGTAACTTATCATGTCATCTGACTCAAGTGTCAAAATTTAGCATATGTTTACATCTTTCAATTTTTTCCTTATGTGCTTGATTTAAAAAAAAATGTTTGCCATTGTCTTGCCTCTCTTCTGACTGGATGCTCAAAGCTGGAGATGACCAGACTTCCCAGATCCTCTGGGTCCCTAAGTTGCCTCAAAGTAAGCTTGGCTCAGAATCCATGAATCTGTGCCATCATGAAAGGGCTCATTTGAATGCCCTAACCATCAACACTATACTCATTCCACATCTTTTTCATTGCACCTTCAAGAAACAAGATCACAGAGACTATAAAAACATCTTATCATAAAACTCAGTTAACAAGTAAACATGCAGGTCTCTGTTACATCACCCACCCACAGGCATGTACTGAATGAGCCTCCCTCAAGCCCTCCTTGATGTGCAGCTCAGGGCTGACATCACTGTCCTTGTTCTTTGTTTTCTTTGTTCTTTTTACAAATTCCACATGCCTGTCCTTAAAGAGCCTGCAACCAGAATTAGGAAACGGGAAATAAATATCTCTTCTGTTTCTATTCATTTTCTGCTCCCTGTGGCTCTGGTGTGTTGGACTGAGATTCTTGGGAACCTGTCCAGAGGTGGATTGTGTGTAAACAGAGGTGAACACAGAGGTGAACACAGAGGGAAGTCATGGAGGAATGGGGTCTAATCAGAGTCAGATGAGAAATTGTGAAGTCTGGGAGGTGAGAGGGAGTTTCGCATTATATGTTTAAGGTCCCATGCAGAAAGGTTTATTTGGAGACTCAGAATGAAGCTGAATAATATGAGTGAGTGTCTGACCTACCTGTTGCATGAGGGGCCACTCGAGCTTGTTGGGTGAAGTGGGGGTGCCTCTCTTCCATAATAAGATAGGCATGAGGGTAAGACACAGGGAGGAGAGGAAGGATAATGTTTTGAAGACTAACATTGGTTTCCTGACATTAAGACAAGTGGAAGCACCAGCTGGCAGGCGTCAATAGACAGGGTATGTGGGGCAGGTAACGAGGTGGAGCAGAAGAGAGAATTAAAATTGGTACTGTCCACAAATTAGGGTATGGGCTGAGAGGAAGCAGTCTTTTAATGGGTACAGTGTTTCATAAGAGTGATTAAACTATTTTAGTACCAGGTAGACATGTTAGCTGCACAACATTGTGTTTAAACTGAGTGCCACTGACTTTTTCACTTTTTATTATGTAAATTTTACCTCATATAATAATTATGCTGAATTAAAAAGCCACATTAAAAAGATAACATACTACATGATTTTATTTATGTAAAGTTTCAGAAAAAGCAAATGAATCTACCAAGAAAGAAAGAAAAGGAGTAATTGCCTGATAATTCTGGAGGTTGGATGGGGAGAGGAAGGGATTAAAAAGGCACATGGAAAGCTTTGAGTGAAATGGAAACACATGGAGTGTGTGTGCATGCCAACACTCATCAGACTGTAAGCCTTGCATATATGTGGTTATTACCTGTCACTTCTGTATCAGTCCAGTTCTAATCCATGCTTACTATCATGAATTGCTTGTGTGGTCAGAAGGACAGTGTATTGTTTTTCTATTACTGCTGTTTCCAAGAGGGCAGACTCAGAAGCTATACCCACGAAAGTTCAATAATGAGAACTGTGGCAATTTATTAGCACTTACTGCATACTGTGTATATGAAGCATATTATTTCTTTCAATCTCAAACATGAGTCAGTAAAATTCATTTTCTTCACTCAAATTTCCTACCTCCTGCCCTTTGTACATGCTGTGTCCTCTGCCTAGACCTCTAGACCGGTGTGGCCCCGTGCCCTGGAGCCAGTCTTGTCCAAGCTGTCAGGCAGGTGCTGTCACCTGGGGGTCCTGTCCCTCAGTTACATCTTGGGATGAAGTCCCATTCCATTCCCCTCGTTCAGAGCATGGCTGCAGCTATTTAACATATCTATGCAACCAGACAAAGGTTATAGAGATTTTTTTTTTATTCTTTTCCATTTAAATTTTATTTTAATTGTTGTTGCTGTACAGTTTTCTGTGTTTTATTCCCATCCCAGCTCACCACCCCAGACCTCCACACATCACTCTCATTTCCACCCCCCACTAGTTTTTGTCCATGTGTCCTTTATACTTGTTCCTGTAAACCCTTCCCATTTCCCCCCTGAAATTCTGTCCCCTCTCCCCTCTGGTAACTGTCAGCCTGTTCTCAATTTCACTGTCTTTGGTTAATTTTGCTTGTTTGTTTGTTTTGTTGATTAGGTTCCTCTTAAAGGTGAGATTATATGGTATTTGTCTTTCACCCCCTGGCTTATTTCACTTAGCATAATGCTTTCCAGCTCCATCCATGCTGTTGCAAAGGGTAGGAGCTCCTTCTTTCTTTCTGCTGCACAGAATTTCATTGTGTAAATGTACCATAGTTTTGATCCATTTATTTACTGCTGGGCATCTAGGTTGCTTCCAACACTTGGCTATTGTAAATTGTGCAGCTATAAACACTGGGGTGCATAGGTTCTTTTGGATTGGTGTTTCAGTGTTCCTAGGATATAATCCTAGCTGTGTAATTGCTGGATCAAAAGGCAGACCCATTTTTAGTTTTCTGAGAAAATTCCATACTGCTTTCCATAATGGTTGTACCAGTCTGCAATCCCACCAACACTGCACTAGGGTACCCTTTTCTCCGTAACCTCTCAAGCACTTGTTGTTTGTTGCTTTGTTTATGATGGCCATTCCGACTAGTGTGAAGGGGTATCTCACTGTGGTTTTATTTTCTTAATTTTTTTAACTTTAATTGTTGTTCTTGTACAATTTTCTTTTACTCCCTTCCCAGCCCACCACCCCAGTCCTCCCGCCTCCCATTCACCCCCCCGCCTAGTTTTTGTCCATGTGTCTATTATACTTATTGCTCTAAATCCTTCCCCTTTTCTTCTGAAATCCCCTCCCATCTCCCGTCTGGTGACTGTCAGCCTGTTCTCAATTTCAGTGTCTTTGGTTATATTTAGCTTGTTTGTTTTGTCATTTAGGTTCCTGTTGAAGGTGAGATTATATGGTATTTGTCTTTCACCTCCTGGCTTATTTCACTTAGCATAATGCTTTCCAGTTCCATCCATGCTGTCACAAAGGGGAGGAGCTCCTTCTTTCCTTCTGCTGCATAGAATTCCATCGTGTAAATGTACCATAGTTTCTTGATCCAACCATTTACTGATGGGCACCTAGGTTGCTTCCAAATCTTGGCTATTGTAAATTGTGCTTCTATGAACATTGGGGAGCATAGGTTATTTTGAATTGCTGTTTCAGGGTTCTTAGAATATAATCCTAGCAGTGGAATTGCTGGGTCAAAAGGTAGATGCATTTTTAGTTTTCTTACAAAATTCCGTACTGCTTTCCATAGTGGTTGTACCAGTCTGCAATCCCACCAATAATGCACTAGGGTCCCCTTTTCTCCACAACCTCTCCAATACTTGTTGTTTGTTGCTTTCTTTATGATGGCCATTCTGACTGGTGTGAAGTGGTATCTCATTGTGGTTTTAATTTGCATCTCTCTGATAGCTAGCAATACTGAGCATCTTTTCATGTGTTTCTAGATCCTCTGTATGTCCTCCTTGGAAAAGTGTCTGTTCAAGTCCTTTGCCCATTTTTTAATTGGGTTGCTTATCTTCTTAGAGTGAAGTCATGTAAATTCTTTATATATTTTGGAGATTAAACCCTTGTCTGGGGTATCATTGGCAAATATGTTTTCCCATACAGTTGGTTCTCTTTTTTATTTTAATACTGCTTTCTTTATCTGTGCAGAAGCTTTTTAATTTGATGAGGTCCCATTTGTTTATTCTTTTCTTTATGTCCCTTCCTTTGGGGGACATAACTGTGAAGATGTTGTTACATGGAATGTCGGACATATTCCTACCTATGTTCTCCTCTAAGACTTTAATGATGTCATGACTTATATTTAAATATTTTATCCACCTTGAATTTACTTTTGTGTGTGGTGTAAGTTGGTACTCAAGTTTAATTTTTTTGCATGTAGTGGTGAAGTTCTCCCAAGACCACTTGTTGAAGAGGCTATTTTTACTCCATTTTGTGTTGCTGTCCCCTTTGTTGAATATGAATTGATCATAGAAATTTAGGTTTATTTCTGGGCTCTCTGTTCTATTCCATTGATCCATGTGCCTGTTTTTATGCCAGTACCAGGATGTTTTGATTACAGTGGCCTTGTAGTACAGTTGGGTATCAGGTATTGTGGTCTCTCCTACTTTGCTCTTCTTTCTCAAAATTGCTGCAGATCTTTGAGGTCACTTATGGTTCCATATAAAATTTTCAAGTGTTTATTCTTTGCGAAATATGCCATTAGTACTTTAATAGCTATTAAATTGAATCTGTAAATTGCTTTGGGTAGTATGGACATTTTGATGATGTTAATTCTTCCATCTATGAACACGGTATATTTTTCCACTTGTTTGTATCTTCCTTGATATGTTTCTTTAGTGTTGTGTAGTTCTCTGCATACAGGTCTTTTACCTCCTTGGTTAGGTTTATCCTTAGGTATTTTATTTTTCTTTTTGCTATGTGAAATGGGATTTTTTTCTTTATTTCTGTTTCTCCTCTTTCATTGTTCGTATACAAAAAAATGCATTTGATTTCTGGATATTGACTTTGTATCCAGCTATTTGGACAAATTCACTTATTAGGTCGAGCAGCTTTTTTGGCCGAGTGTATAGGATATTCTATGTACAGTATCACGTCATCTGCAAACAATGATATTTTTTTTCCTTCTTACCAATTTTCATGCCTTTTATTTTATTTTCCTGTCTCATCACTGTGGCTAATACTTCCAATATTATACTGAGGAGAAGAGGTGAAAGTGGATACCTTGTGTTGTCCCTGATCTTAGTGGTCAAAATTTTAGTTTTTGCCCATTGAGTATGATGTTGGGTGTAGATCTTTCATATATGGCCTTTATTATGTTGAGGAATGCTCCCACTATTCCCACTTTCCTGAGTGTTTTTATCATAAATGGGTGCTGTACCTTAACAAATGCTTTTTCTGCATCTATTGATATGATCATGTGATTTTGTCTTTGCTTTTGTTTATGTGATGTATTACATTCACTGATTTGCTAATGTTGAACCATCCTTGCATCCCTGGGATGAATCCCACTTGGTCATGAGGTACGATCTTTTTAATGTATTGTTGGATGTGGTTTGCCAATATTTTGTTGAGGATTTTAGTGTCTATGTTCATCAGCGATATGGGCCTGAAGTTTTCTTTTTCTGTTGTGTCTTTATTTGGTTATGGTATTAGGATGATGCTGACCTCATAAAAACAGTTTGGGAGTCTTCCATCATTTTGGATTTTTTGGAATAGTCTGTGAAGTTTAGGGGTTATCTTTTCCTTAAATGCTTTGTAAAATTCTTCTGTGAAACCATCCGGTCCTGGGCTTTTCTGTGTTGGGAGTTTCTTGATTACAGCTTCTATTTCATCTGCTGTTATTGGTCTGTTCAGGCTTTCTGCTTCTTCCTCATTGAGTTTTGGGAGATTATATTTTTCTAGAAACTTGTCCATTTCACCTAGGTTTTCAAATTTCTTGGCATACAGTTCTTCATAGTAATTTCTTACACTCCTTTGTATTTCTGTGGTATCAGTTGTAATCTCTCCTC
>PVKU01013215.1:0-30274 GCA_004027475.1 Anoura caudifer | reverse complement strand
GAAGGCCAAATAAAGAGCTTCCCAGACAAAAGAAGTCTAAAAGAATACACCTCTACCAAACCAGCTCTGCAAGAGGTACTAAAGGGCCTGCTTTAAGGAAAGGGAGGAAAGAAGAAAGGGAGGGAGAGGAACACAGGTACAAAAATGGCAATGAATAAGTACCTATCAATAATAACTTTAAACGTAAATGGATTAAATGTTCCAATCAAAAGGCATAGAATAGCTGAATGGATAAGAAAGCATGACCCACAAGAGACCCACCTCAGGACAAAAGACCTACACAGACTCAAAGTGAAGGGCTGGAAACACATTTTCCAAGCAAATGGACAGGAAAAATAAAAGCCAGGGTAGCAATACTCATATCAGACAAAATAGACTTCAAAAGAAGAGCCATAAAGAGAGACCTAGAAGGACACTTCATAATACTCAAGGGAATAATCCACTAGGAAGATATAAACATTGTAAATATATATGCACCCAACATAGGAGCACCTAAATACATCAAGAAAATCTTAGAGGACTTCAAGAAAGATATTGACAGCAACACAATTACAGTAGGGTATTTTAACACCCCAGTGTCAAAAATGGACAGATCTTCTAAACAAAATATCAATAAACATACTGTAGCATTGAATGCCACTCTAAATGAAATGGACTTAACTGATATATATAGAGCCCTTCATCCCAAAGAAACTAAATACACATTCTTTTCAAATGCACATGGAACATTCTCAAAGATAGACCACATGATAGGTCATAAAACTAACCTCATCAAATTCAAGAAAATTGAAATCATACCAAGCATTTTCACCAACCACAAGGGACTGAAACTAGAAACCAACCCCAAGGGGAAAAACCCAAAGTCCTCAAACTCATGGAGATTGAATAGCATGCTATTAAACAATGAATGGGGCAAGAATGAAATTAGAGAGGAAATCAAAAAGTTTCTGGAAACAAATGAAAATGAACTCACAACAACCCAAAACTTAAGGGACGCAGCAAAGGCAGTCCTCAGAGGAAAGTTCATAGCAATATAGGCCTACCTAAAAAAGATAGAAACATCTCAAACAAACAACTTAACTCTACAACTACAAGAACTCGAGGATCAACAGCAAAGACAGCCCAGAGCAAGTGGAAGGAAGGAAATAACTAAGATCAGAGCTGAATTAAATGACATAGAGACTAAAAGCACAATTCTAAGGATCAATGAATCCAGGAGCTGGTTTTTTGAAAAGATAAACAAAATTGACAAGCCATTAAGCAGGCTCATCAGGAAAAAAAGAGAAAGGACCCAAATAAACACAATCAGAAATGAAAGAGGAGAGATTACAACTGACACCACAGAAATACAAAGCATTGTAAGAAATTACTACGAAGAACTGTATGCCAAGAAATTTGAAAACTTAGGTAAAATGGACAAGTTTCTAGAAAAATATAATCTCCCAAAACTCAATGAAGAAGAAGCAGAAATCCTGAACCGACAAATAGCAGCAGATGAAATAGAAGCAGTAATCAAAAAACTGCTGACACACAAAATCCCAGGATCAGATGGTTTTACAGGAGAATTTAACAAGCATTTAAGGAAGAGCTAACCCCTGTCCTTCACAAACTTTTTGAAAAAATCCAAAATGATGGAAGACTACCAAACTCTTTTTATGAAGCCAGCATCATTCTAATCCCCAAACCAGATAAAGACATAACAAGGAAAGAAAATTTCAGGCCCATATCGCTGATGAACATAGACGCTAAAATCCTCAACAAAATATTGGCAAACTGCATCCAACAATACATTAAAAAGATCATACATCATGACCAAGTGGGATTCATCCCAGGGATGCAAGGATGGTTCAACATATGCAAATCGGTAAATGTAAAACATCACATAAACAAAAGCAAAGTCAAAAATCACATGATCATATCAATAGATGCAGAAAAAGTATGTGATAAGGTACAGCACCCATTTATGATAAAAAGACTCAGCAAAGTGGTAATTGAGGGAGTGTTCCTCAACATAATAAAGGCCATATATGAGAGACCTACAGCCAACATCATACTCAACGGGCAAAAACCAAAATCTTTTCCACTAAGATCAGGAAGAAGACAAAGTTGTCCACTTTTACCACTTCTATTCAATATAGTATTGGAAGTATTGGCCACAGTGATGAGACAAGAAAAGGAAATAAAAGGCATCCAAATGGGAAAGGAGGAAACAAAACTATCATTATTTGCAGGTGACATGATAGTGTACATAGAAAATCCTATAGACTTAGCCCCAAAGCTGCTTGACCTAATAAATGAATTTGGCCAAACAGCAGGATACAAAGTCAATATCCAGAAATCAAAGGCAATTTGTATACCAACAACGAAAGAACAGAAGCAGAAGTCAAGGAAAAAATCCCATTTGATATAGCAAAAAGAAAAATAAAATACCTAGGAATAAACCTAACCAAGGAGGTAAAAGAACTGTACTCAGAAAACTACACAACACTGAAGAAAGAAATCGCAGAAGACACAAACAAATGGAAACATATACTGTGTTCATGGATCAGAAGAATTAACATCATTAAAATGTCCATACTACCCAAAGCAATTTACAGATTCAATGCAATACCTATTAAATTACCAATGGCATATTTCACAGACATAGAACAAACACTTCAAAAATTTATTTGGAGCCATAAACAACCTTGAATAGCTGCAGCAATTTTGAGAAAGAAGAGCCAAGTAGGAGGGATTACAATACATGACACCAAACTGTATTACAAGGCCACTGTAATCAAAACAGCCTGGTACTGGCACAAAAACAGGCACATGGATCAGTGGAAAGGAACAGAGACCCAGAAGTAAACCCAATTCTCTATGGTCAATTAATATTTGACAAAAGAGGCAGCAACATAAAATGGAGTAAAAGTAGCCTGTTCAACAAGTGGTGGTGGGAGAACTGGACAGCTAAATGTAAAAAAAATGAAACTTCAACACTAACTTACACCATATACAAAAATAAATTCAAGGTGGATAAAAGATTTAAATATAAGCCGTGACACCATTAAAGTCCTAGAGGGGAACGTAGGCAGGAAAATCTCAGACATTTTACCCAGCAACATTTTTACTGATATGTCCCATAAAGCAAGGGACACAAAGGAAAGAATAAACAAATAGGATCTCATCAAAATAAAAAGCTCTGCATGGCTAAAGAAAACAGTATTGAAATAAAAAGAGAACCAAATGTATGGGAAAACATATTTTCCAATGATACCTCAGACAAGAGTTTAATCTCCAAAATATATGAGGAACTTACACAACTCCACTCTAAGAAGACAAGCAACCCAATTAAAAAATGCGCAAAATACTTGAACAGACAGTTCTCCAAGGAGGACATACAGAAGATCCAGAAACACGTGAAAAGATGCTCGATATCACTAGCTATCAGAGAGATGCAAATTAAAACCACAATGAGATACCACCTCACACCAGTCAGAATGGCCATCATAAACAAAGCAACAAACAAGTGTTGGAGAGGTAGTGGAGAAAAGGGGACCCTAGTACACTGTTGGTGGGACTGCAGACTGGTACAACCACAATGGAAAGCAGTATGGAATTTCCTCAGAAAACTAAAAATGGACCTACCTTTTGACCCAGCAATTCCACTGCTAGGATTATATCCTAGAAACCCTGAAACACTAATCCAAAAGAACCTATGCACCCCAATGTTCATAGCAGCACAATTTACAATAGCCCAGTGTTGGAAGCAACCTAGGTGCCCATCAGTAAATGAATGGATCAAAAAACTATGGTACATTTACACAATGGAATTCTATGCAGCAGAAAGAATGAAGGAGCTCCTACCCTTGGAGACAGCATGGATGGAACTGGGGAGCATTATGCTAAGCAAAATAAGCCAGGTGGTGAAAGACAAATACCATACGATCTCACCTTCAACAGGAACCTAATTAACAGAACAAACAAACAAGCATAATATAACCAAAGATGCTGAAATTGAGAACAAGAGGGGAGAGGGATAGGAATATCCAGGGAAAAGGGGAAGGTTTTAGAGCAACAAGTATGAAAGACACATGGACAAAAGCTAGGGGTGGGAGTGGAAATGGGAGGGAGCTGGGGAGGGCTGGGGCGGTGGGCTGGGATGGGAGTAGAACACAGAAAACTGTATAAGAACAACAATTAAAATAAAATAAAATAAAATAAAATAAAATAAAATAAAATAAAATAAAAAAAGATGCCTGTTGGATAAAACAAGGTAGAGGGCCAGATTCGGTCCTCGGTCTTGTGTTTGCCATCTGTGCCATACCTACAAGATCCAATTCACCCTGCTTTCTACAAGTCATCCTCTTGTCTTTGTTCCACCCCACACTGAACTCTATAATCTTATTTCACTATTTTTCTTTTGTAACTGCAGTTCCAGGAACAAAGTACCATTGAATGAAGTTGTGAGTTTTCCCAACTAATGTTTCCTCATGAAGGGTTTTCAGAAACTACTATAAAGGACGCATGGAAAAAACCAAGGGGCAGTGTGGAAGCAAGGGAGGGAGGTGGGTTTGGCTGGGGTGGGGGCAAGTGGTGGGAGGAAATGCAGACAACTGTAACTGAACAACAATAAAATAATTTTTAAAAAAGATTCCTCATGAGTAAGGATGTAATTTTGGTGTTTTTGAATAATCCATAAAGTTTAAGGTAATGTCTTCACATTAATGAGCATTAAAAAATGTGATGAACAAAATAAGTTAGATGTTCATATCTGAAGAAAAAGGTAGCCTCTCAAGTTTTGTAGATCAGATCACCATAGTTACCATAAGGATGTACAAAGTAAAACAGGTTATTTGTGAAGTGCCTTATAATGAGTCTTGTGCTTCCTCAACAATGAAGGGTGTTATTTATGTGCTGTTGGTACAGAGGCTAGGGAATGCCAAATACATGCTAAACTGAAGCATATTGCTAGGGTCCATGTAAAATGTAACAGTAAAAATTACCTTAAAGTGACATAATAGACACAGACTTGTAAGATTCAATGGTAACAAAATTTAAGGCAAAACTTTTCTAAAGAAATCCATAATTGCAAGACAATCAGAACATGTCAACAGGGAGGGAGCCTTGGTCATCAGCTTTGTGTTCCATTATCAATATCATCCATATCGTAGAGAAAAATGAGACAAAAGCAGCATAACCTGGTGGTATAATGTTTGATTTGTTGATTCATCTACTTAATACTCATGTTCACTAGGTTAACTGTAGTTGTGTGTATGTTTGTGGCAGAAATATTTTTATTTTAAATAGCAAGGCTTTCTCCCAGACATCCCCGATGACCAGAATGGCACTATCTTGGGGTGAGGTGGTCTTGCAGTGGAAGAGGCAGACAGCCCGCCCTCTTCTAACCCTGGCCCTTTGCCTTGATGCCAGCTTACTGAGGCTGCACTCCTCCTGGAAGTGGATGAGGGCATCTCTCTGGTTCACCACCTTCCCCAGCTTCCTCAGGATCTGGTCTTCAGCCTGCCCCTTGGCAACTGCCTTTATGATTTCATCCCAGTTCACATAGCCTCGTACCTCCTGGTTCAGCTGCAAATGGTTCTCCTCGAGGCTCAGCAACTGGACTGTAATCGTGAGCTCAGCCTCTTCATCCACGAGGCTGTTTTTCTTCTGAATGAAGTGTAGCAGTTCTGGGGAACTGCTCTGGTTCCTCAAGGTCCGATCCAACTTCATTCTCTAGGCATCCAGCTCCCTCAGGCCAGCTTCAATCTCATTTAGTTTCTGCGGGATAGCCTGGGCCTTGCAGAATCTCTTCATCTCCTCATCCTTAGCATGGTGCAGCAGAGTCCACTGACACATTGGGTGCTTGTTCACAGTTCTTGGTGAAGAGTGAAGGTCAGAAGTGCCTGTTCCACATCTAAGTCCAAAGCCACATCTTCCTCTTCCTCCTCTTCCTCTTCACTGAAGAAAGGTTTCCCTTCATTCTCTTTCTCCATGGCCTTAAGAACTTGAGGGCTCTGGGTTGGCACTACCCATCTCACAAAGCTGCCCACCAAGGCCTGGAGGGCCAAGTAAGAGCAGCTATGAGGGGCTTCGGTGGAAACTCCATTTCTTAGTCAAGGGTCAGATTAAGGAAGGACAACCACTGGTGTTCTAGGTTAGAGAGGTGGATCAGCCAATGGGTAGACTGGTTGAGACTTGGGACAGGACTAGCCCCCTCCTGGGGGTTATGGGAGTTTAGGGGTCTGATATCATGTTATTTTCATCTGGTGTGGAGAGGTCCTGACTCTCAGGGCCTCTGTCATTGCCATCTTCTTTGTGGCCTGGCTGGGACAAGTGCTGGAAGCAGTTGAAATGCCCATCTCCTGGGGGCTGTCCATAACCACTGAGCCACAATGTGGCCTCACAGACATGGCAGCAGAAGCAGCTCAGATGGTAGACGTAGCTATTGACAATCAGGTGTTCCTGGATAGACAGATGTTCTCCTCCCCACAAAGTGCACACAGGTCCTTGCCACCAGCCTCCTGGTATTGTAATGGGAGAGTCAGGGGTACAGCAGACTCTGGAACAGGGGTCTCAGCCTCTATCTGCTGGTGTTGCTTCTTGCCACCTGCATTCTCCATTTTCCTGGGCCAGGCTCCATTGCAGTGTCCTCTGCAATTTGACAAGGAATAGTACAGCACTGGAGTCCCTGGAGAGCCTTGGATGACAGGGTGTGTCCTTGAAGGAACTGTGAAAGTGGCTGAGGTAGGTGATGAGGCCCAGTGGGTCACTTCCTGACACCACTGCTTCTGCGGACAACATGGGTGATATGCTCAGCTTATGCTCTGCCATCTTCAGGGCCCTATCAGTCGCTTCCAGAGCCCCTACCCTCTGCAGTATTGAGGGTTCCAGTAGGCCAGGCTGCAGCTGGTTCACTAAAGCACCAGAGCCAGCCCATTAGCCCAGGAGGAAGAAAGGTTGGTAACATGGACATGAGGGTACCTGGTGCCTGCTTCTGGCCCCAGCATAGCAGTTCTTCCTGTGTGCTCACAAACCTAATGCCAGGCTTTCCTGAGTCAGTCTTCTTACTCTTCTTCCACACAGGTTCCTTGGCAATCATGTCATGCAGGACTCACACCTGATTGGGGGACATAGCCTGGAGGTTCAGGTTGGGGTAGAGAGTGGCTGGGTCAAGCCCATACTGGCCCATGTTGTGGTGCACGTTTTCTGGGGATATCTGTAGCAGGAGCTGGTATAGGCTTTCACACTCTGCCAACACTTCTAGGGGCTCAATGCCCTCCACCCACCACATCACCATCCAGGTGGCATCAAAGACTGCTAAGAAGCCCGAGGCCACTCTAGTGCCCAGGGTTCAGAAAGGCTCCAGCAGGCATTCCCCTACCAGCCCCAGCAGTGGGCAAAGCTCCTTCTCCTGCACACAAGCAAAACTATCTGCCCACATCATACTTGTGAAGTCAAAAGCAGAGATGTCAAGCCATCCATGGGCATCTTGGGCAAACTCCAGCCTCCCAAGCTTGCCATGGGTGGTGATGTCAGCAACTGCACAAGAAAGCCCTGCAGAGCCTCAGGCTCTACATTGGCACTGTCCAACAGCTGATCAGTTTCTGGCCAGTGCTAATGTAGCACAACCAGATGCATCAGGCACTGTTTCTTGGCTGCCATGACAAAGTAGTGTGCATTGTCCTTGCAGTATACAATGTTTTCCAGGTCAGTGCCTGTGACTTTGAGCAGGCTCTGGAAGAAGCTCTGGTTATAGATCCTGGTCACACTGCTGATCTTGGGCACCTGTGTCTCTTCCATGGTGCACCATTCACACCATTGACCATGATGCCAACAGCCAGTTTGCTGTGCATCTCTCACACTACCAAAGCCTTCAGGGACAAGTTTACGTTGAGCAATAAAGATGAGGACATCAAATTCATAGTTGGCCAGTTGGGCAAGGGGATTGGGCTGGAGCTGGGCATACCAGTCACTCCCTTTTTGGGAGGAGATGGAGTACCGTGAAAGTGACACCCCAGTGGATTTCCACCCAAGCACTATTGCCACTTTCAACAAAAGCAGCTAAAGGTGTGGGATGCTAATGTAGTCCAGGGTGCCTATGCAGAAGTGCCTATAGAACTTCTTGGCACCAAGTGCCCAAAGGTCATGGATGACAAAGGGCCAGAGGTGGTGCACGATGTATCAAGAGAACTTGGTTTACTTTTCCACCAGTACTACATAGGCCACCAACAGTGACCAGTTGCACAGCAGCCTACAGACCATAGGTCCAGTGTCAACCACCAGGCACTTCACACTGGTGGAGGCCCAGCCCTGTTGATAGACAGGCTGGTCTGCTTGCTTGTTCAGCTTGGCCCACAAAGACTTAATGTTCCAGTAGTTGGATGGGGCCTTGATCTTGTGCTACTAGGGTGGACCCCCACCAGGCTCCAGCCCCAGGGCCCAGTATAACCCCTGGAAGCTGCTCAGCACATTCTGACACAGCTGGGCCCAAAGGAAGCTCTCAAAGTGGGCATGTGCTGGGCTGGTGGAGGTGGATGAGGCCATGAAGGGCCCTGGGTCTCAGGGAAGGGAGCAGCTGGGCAGAATTAAGTGGCTGAATCTGGATCGCAAAGTCTGGAGAGGGGCTGAGCAGGATGGGAGTGAGGGAAGACAGGCTGGAGGGCCAGGAGGGGTTTTGGAGCACCCTTGTTAGCATTTCCCCAAAACTGAACCCACACACCATATCCCCACCCCATAGTGGGCAGGGGCACACTAGGTAACTTTTGAATTTTAACTTGTCTTAGCATTAAGCTCTTTTATAAGACTTCCCTTGGTCATGTTAATGCCAGAATTTTGGTCCAGATGATCTCCGTTTGTCATCATAAATCAACAAACTGATAGTTCTGGTGCTCATTTAGTTTTTCAAACACTTTAATTTTTCAAGTTCCTCCAGCCTAATCACTCCTGTATATTAAGAAGAGTTTCTGATTTAGGTACTCCTCTGTGAGGCCCTGTCCTAATCTAGTCAACCTAATTTCACCTCTATCATGTCCATATTCAAACTTCTACATGACACACCAACATGAAAATCTGAACAAATATAATCCATTTCCTCTTCATCCTTATCTCCCCAGTAGTCTAGTTAGATTTATGGTGTACCCTAGTTACTCATTCATTCAGCATTTACTAATAATGCATGACACATCCACTTCTGTGCAGTGTACTGTGGGAGCCAATACTGACCTTGCCACAATGGGTTTTGAACCCATCTGAGTCATGTGCAACCATTAGATTTGTTTAAGTAGATACTGGTAGCCACTAACAGCAACGCGCTGACAGTTAGCTAATCCTCCACAATCTGGTTTTTAAAGACAGCAAGTCTCAGGATGAGTTTTATCACCCATACAAGTGTTTGTTAGATAAACATGTTTAGCAATCAGGTACGTAAAAACCATTATGTGACTCATTCTGTGAGTTCCTCAGAGAACTAGCTCTCTGTTCTTCATGTGATCTGTGAACACCTTGAACAGAAAGTTTACTGGAAACAAATATAGCCACAGTTCCAAGACATCATTTAGTTTACCTGATAATTGGCAGCAGACAACCATTAGCGTTTAAAATTGAGACTGGAATCATATCCCACCTGCAGGTAAGGTAAGGGCACACCTAAAGTAATTCACTCAATCTACATGTCTCAAATGTCACTTGTTTAACTAATTTAGCCATTTTTAACATTCTTTACATGAATGATCTAGCCAACAGTTTTACCACCACAAATTCATTTTGGTACTCAATGTGTAAATTACCAAAGTGCATAGCTTACATGTAGATAAAGATAGCTGTAGCCTCCGGATAGCTGTGGCCTTTCTGATTAAATGCCAGCTGACTTCCCTTTGAGTGTAAACTCCTGATTAGAATAAGTGACATCCCCAAGGATGTAGATGAAAGTTAACACACATATCTATTTACATCATGCTGTCTGTGCCAAAGTATTTTTAGGTAAATTATAGACTTTATAGCACAGGGTTTGAAGATATATACGGTTTTAATACCATTTCAGTTTATTCCAAATAGTATTAAAGCTCAGGAAGAACTTCAGATGAATGGAGTTTTGGACCCTTCCCTGGAATGATTTATATTAAAATACTCCTTAATGACAACTCTACTAAGAAAAGGAAAAATGTTATTTTAAATTTATTTAGCTTCAATCTATTTGTTTTTAAGTTTGAGCTGGCAGGACTAAGAGAAAGGCAGTTTCCCTGAGGATAAAAACTTGTTTTATAGAGTAAATTAGTCTATTTAACACTAAAAGTCTGCAGGGCATAGCCTGGAAACTTAAAATGGAGACGAATAAAGAATTAAATTACTCTGCATTAAAAAGTCAGTAGGAGGCTCCAAGCTTGAGTGGGAGTTGAGATGGAGAAGACAAGTTATGGCTGAAAGAAGGTACTTGGGGAAATGGAAGCAAATGAAGTCTGCAGGGAAGAAGGACCCACAAAAATAATCTGCAGCAGAGATGACCTCTCTAACTCTTAGCACAGTGATATCTAACATTCAGTTTTATGTGGTTGCCAATTCTAACACCTCTGTATGTAATTCACTTCTCTTAGCCTAAGCCTTCAATAAAATGTCTGTTACCCAAAACAGCTGTGATTAGTGATCCTTTGAGAACATGAAGAGAGGAGGGGTAGACATGGATTAAGAAATTTCAGAGAGAGGACAGCATCCCAGGCACTAACCAATGAATATTGATCTCTCAATTGACCAATTGAGAACTCAGAAAGAGCATTCATATAGAGTGGGAGGTAATCATGAACTTGTACAGTACTACTGGGAATCCTCTAAAATATACAATCTTGTAAAACTCCCTACAGTACATGCAGCATAGGTTGGTGCCATTGTACTTCAGATATTAAAGGGAAGGATAGCTCCAGGAGACTGGAAGACATCTAGACCTAGAAGTTGATATTAAGTAAAAGCAGATCCAAATCTAGGATGCATCTCTTGACATTGATTTGATCCATTTGTTACATTTTCTCTTAGATAACTAAACAAGTTGAACTTATAGTAGAATGAGAAAAATTTCATCCAATATTGACTGTTCCCAATGCAGGGAGTTTATTCAAGGAATTTGTGTTTATTCAACTGAGAAAATCAATTGTTTTTTTATTGGAAATTTGTTTTTTTAAGGAGGCAATATTCTTTCTATGATTAAAATATGTTCTTATTCAAAATATTTTTGATGCCAGAGTGGTGTGGTGTTTAAAACAAAATCATATTATAAGTCATAGGTGCTATGCCTCAGGCCCTATCCAAGTATCATGGGTCTGGCTTGTAACTAAGTGTTGAAAACACATAGAGAAAGACATGTGCTGCCATATTCAAACTTCTGTTAGCAGAAAGACAAATGCTGTTGCATTTAATGAAATCTGCTTACTCTGTTTTCAGCATAAGCAGCCTTCTAAAACTTAATATGATGACCTCAAGATCATAAAATATGCATTCCTCTGAAATATATCATAATGAGCTTCTTTGGAATGTGGATATTCTAGGAAAGCTCAACCCTAGAATCTGATACTAAGGAGGATATATTTGCCTTTGAGACTAAAGTTTATTCACAAACAAACAATTTCTGTGCATCTCCTCTGCACCCCATCCAAGATGTTAAAGCAGTTCTCTAGGCCACTGATAATTTTGGGCTTTCCATTGATCTTATTTGGGTGCAGAGGAGCACCCAAATTTAACATATCTGAAAACATTAGGCTGTGCTTGTTTGTTGCTTGGAATATCTGATTATCTTTATCATATAAGTACACATCCAGTTTGTTCCTATGTATTCAGTATCCAGACAACACTAAAAAGGAGGCTTATTTGGCTTTCTGAGATGTAGTATAATCCAGAAAATGCCAGGGCAGTTACTTTGGTGCTGCTGGGGTACACTAAATGGGGTAGGTATTAGTTACAATCTGGAGGAAGATTTAACATAGTAAGTCTGAGAATGTAAAGTTGTGACTTTGCAGAGAGAAATGGGCAGGCTGGGAACGATTAGAGAAAGAAAAGGGGTATTTGTGATAGAATATATAAGCAGGTGTGTTGCTGTAGAAGGTACAGGTGAAGAAGATGCAAAGTAGATAATTCGTGTTCTAACCTCTTACCTACAATTTCGTGTCTAGACCATTCTCTGATGTCCTCTTTTCTTTCCACACCATCATATAAATAATGGTTCATGAATCAGATTTTAAATCCAAGATCCACTATTATTTACCATGAATCTTTGTGAAAAACATGTTACCTCTTTTACCCTCAGTTCCTTTATCAGTAAAATCAGTATAATCATGTTAAGTGAAGATTTTGGTCAGATTACTACATTTCACTGAATATAAGACATGATTGATTATAAGAGAGAATTATTTTATTGCAACTAAGAAAAGGAAAAAAAACCTCTGTCAATTGAACTGATGTTGGAGATATTAAAATGTAAATCTTGGAATCAATGAGATAGAGATATTTAATGTTAATGAACCTTGCAAAACATAAAGTACCATACAGATATTTATTATTTATTTACTGAAATGTACAATGACATGAACCTGGTGGACATACACAAATGATTAAGTTTCATCAAATTTTGGCTCATGAGAATGTGGAGCTATCCCTTGACACTTGAGAAAGTAGTCACTTTATGGGATATTATGTTAAGGTTTGCATCGTAAAGGTGGAAATAAATTCAAAAGATAAACATTTTCTTACAAAGCAGCAACATTATGTGCCACAAGTGAACATTATATATGTGTTAGAACATAAATATCTAAGGTCTATTACATGTAAGATCATGCCATTCAGCTCTCCCCCAGAGAAAATGCAAAAGGTCAGATTTAGAGCAATAGATTTTGTTACATTCAGTGTAAAAGTTGCAATGAATTGGGCATGTCTTAGTAAACCAGAGGAGGTCCAAAGGACGGCAAGTCAGTGAACAAAAGGGAGAATCACAAGGGAGGAGTTTGAAAACTAGGCAGGGAATGTTATTTAGTAGGGAATGCTTATGGGCTGAATTGTGTGTGTGCCCAACTGCCACTGCCTCCAATTCATTGTTGAATTATTAACTCTCAGTACCTCAAATTGTGATTGTGTTTGGAGATAGCACCTTTAGAATGTAAGTAAGATAAAGAGAGGTCACCCTGGTTGGGTGGCACAGTTGGTTGGAACATCATCCCATACAATAAAGAAGGCTGTGAGTTCAATCACAGTTAGGGCATGTATGGGAGGCAACTGATTGATGTTTCTCTCTCATCTCTCTCTTTCTCTCCTCTCCTCCCCACCTTCCTCTCTCTCTAAAACCAGTAAATATATCCTTGGGTGAGGATTTAAAAAAAGATAAGTTGAGATCATATAGATGGGCTCTAATCCAATATGATGGGTGTCCTTTTAAGAAGAGAAGATTAGGACACAGATACACACAGAGGCATGAAATAGCCACCTATAAGCCAAGGAGAGGGGCCTCAGAAGAAAACAACCCTTTGATTTTGGACTCCTAACCTCAAGAATTGTGAGAAAATAAAATTCTATTGTTTAAGCCATTCAGTGTATAATACTTTGTGAAGGCAACACTTACAAAACTAATATAAAGTCATTGTGTGATACTTCAAAGCATTTAATTTTAAGTGCCTTCAGGTGATCATATCAATATTAAGTTTGTGTCAAATAAAGCTTCAGGGCATTAGACTTCTGGCCAAGATGGAGGCATGGGTAGATACACTTTGCCTCCTCGCACAACCAAAAGAAGAACAACAAATTAAAAAATAAAAATAAACAGAACTGCCAGAAAATTGAACCTTATGGAAGTCTGAAAATCAAGGAATTAAAGAAGAAACATTCATTCAGACTAGTAGAGGGGTGGAGACAGGCAGCTGGGATAGAAAGGACTTACAGCAAGGCAATGGCTGGAGGACCAGGGTAGGCAAGGCGGCAGCTGACAGAGTGGGTGGTCCCACATTTGCATGCAGATAGACCTGGAGAAACTACTGGGGAACAAGACAAATCATGCAACCCAGGGTTTCAGTGCAGGGAAATAAAGCCTCAAAACCTCTGACCAAAAAAAATCTGTGGAGGGTGTGGTGGCAGGAGAAACTCCCAGCCTCACAAGAGAGTTCATTGGAGAGACCCATAGGGTCCTAGAATGTACCCAAACCCACCCATGCAGGAATCAGCACCAGAAGGGCCCAATTTGCTTGTGGGTAGTGGAGGAAGTGACTGAAAGCCTGCTGAGAGCTGAGCAAGTAGCATCCCTTGGATCCCTCCCCCATAGATAGTGCCATAATACAGCAATGTGGGTTGCCCTGCTCTAGCAAATATCCAAGGCTCTACCCCTTACTATATAACAGGTGTGCCAAGACAAAAAGAATGGCCCAAATAAAAGAACAGATCAAAGCCCCAGAAAAACTACAACTAAATGATGAACAGCTAGCCAACCTATCAGATACATAGTTCAAAAAACACTGGTAGTCAGGATGCTCACAGAACTGGTTGAGTATAGGAGCAAAATAGAGGAAAAAGTGAAGGCTATGAAAAGTGAAATAAAGGAAAATGTACAGGAAACCAAGAGTAATGGGAAGGAAACCAGGACTCAAATCAATGGTTTGGACCAGAAGGAAGAAATAAATATTCATCCAGAACAGAATGAAGAAACAAGATTTCATAAATATGAGAAGAGGCTTAGGAACCTCCAGGACAACTTTAAACATTCCAACCTCCAAATCATAGGGGTGCCAGAAGAAGAAGAAGAAGAGTAAAAAATTGAAAACTTATTTGAAAGCATAATGAATGAGAACTTCCCTAATCTGGCAAATGAAATAGACTTCCAGGAAGTCCAGGAAGCTCAGAGAGTCCCAAAGAAGTTGGACCCAAGGAAGCACACACCAAGGCATATCATAATTACATTACCCAATGTTAAAGATAAGGAGAGAATCTTAAAAGCAGCAGAGAAAAGGAGACAGCTACCTACAAAGAAGTTCCCATAAGACTCTCAGCTGATTTCTCAAAAGAAACCTTGCAGGCAAGAAAGAGCTGGAAAGAAGTATTCAAAGTCATGAAAGGTAAGGACCTACATCTAAGATTACTCTATCTGGCAAAGCTATCATTTAGAATGGAAGGGTGGATAAAGTGCCCTTCCCAGATAAGGTCAAGTTCAAGGAGTTCATCATCACCAAACCCTTATTATATGAAATGTTAACCTAAGAAAAAAAAAAGATGATCAAAAACATGATCAGTAAACTGACAACAACCTCACAACTATCAACAACTGAACCTAAACAAACAAACAAACAAACAACACCTAAGCAAACAACTAGAACAGAAACAGAATCATAGAAATGGAGATCATGAGCAGGGTTATCAGCTGGGAAGGGGAGGCAGGGATGTGGGAAATGGCACAGGGAATAAGTAACATAAATAGTAGGTGCAAAACAGACAGGGGGAGGTTAAAAATAGTATGGAAAATGGAAAAGCCAAAGAACTTATATGTATGACCCATGGACATAAACTTAAGTGAGGAAATGATGAGGGGGTATGGAACAGAGGGGAATAAAGGGGAGAAAAGATGGGACAACTGTAATAAATAAAATGCATTTCAAAAAAGCTTCAGAGATTTATCATGTGGATAAACTGCTGCCATAGTCCCAAACTGGCTTTTTAATCCTTGAATACTAAATAAATACCAAAAGAGAATATTTCCCTCTATCCTTAATCATGGGTAAGATTGGTAAGAAAAATAAGTCTCTATGGCATTTAACCTCTTATGTCCATGGCTATCTGTTTAAAGCATATTTCATGAAATATAGAGTAGTTAGCAAAGTTACCTGATGAGGTGTTTGATAGCTAAGTTCCAGCTGATATATGTGGGCTAACTTCAGTCTACACCATTGGCTTGCTCTCATGTTTAAAAAGGTATCCTTTGATAACACCTATCCAACCTTTTTTGGAGGAGATGGTCTGGATGATCTTTTAGATTTCAGGTTTTTGTCAATTTAATATTAGAGGATTCAGCTTCTTCAAAATTTCTTTTTTTAATTTTTAGATCTTCACCTGAGTATGAGAGAGAGAGAGAGAGAGAGAGAGAGAGAGAGAGAGAGAGAGAGAGAGAGAGGTGTGTGAGAGAGAGAGAGGTGTGAGAGAGAGAGATGTAGGTTGGAAACAATGATTGGTTGCCTCCCACACATGCCCTGAACAGGACTGAACCCTAGGTATGTGTTCTGACTGGGAATTGAACCCACAACTTTTTGGTGTGCAGGAGGATGCTCCAAACACCACCTGGCCAGGGCAGGATTCTATTGTCTTTTTAAAAAGAAATATTCACCCAAGGGCATGTTTATTGATTTTAGTGAAGGGGAAAGGGAGGGAGAAAGGAGGAAAGAAACACTGATGTGAGAGAGACATAGACTGGTTGCCTCTCGTTCATACCTTGGGGACTGAACCCACAGTCTAGATATGTGTCTGACTTGGAATTGAACCCATGGCCTTTTACTTATGGGATGACAGTCCAACCAATTGAGCCACACCAGCCAGGGTTCTGCTGCTTTTTAATGTATTCTGTTTACTGTGCTTAATGTGAAGGCTATGGGATACTTGGAATTGCAAATATTAACATTCAGATATGTACACACAGTTATAGATAAATGCTATTGTCTGTGTTTAGCTGTTACAAAACTAAGATTTCTTAACATCCAAGTCATTGCATTGGACTTAGATGTCTTATTTGGAGGGACATGACCATGATGAAGTCTGCCTTTTATATCAGTAATTGAGTAAAATAGATAGCAAAAGATGTCTTGGATCATAGTTTTTCATAATAGCATCAGAAACTTTTAAACATGGTGTTATCATTTGCTTTGGCTGGAGCACAACAAATAAAATATCACAGATTTTATTTTGGTATATGGTTTCCAGCTAGTTATTCAGTAAGCAGTATATATTCAGTATAGAGTTGAAGGACAAAGTTAAGGAAAGGTAAACAGTCTAGTTTTGGAGGGTTCAGAAGAGTGGATTTAGAAGAAGAGTTCAATATAGCCAGAAGGTCAAGATTTACATATCTCAAAAAGAAAAAAAATCCTACTCACAATACATACCCAAACCAAAAGCTATCTAGCACAAGGACCTTAGCAAGAGATGTGAGGAAGTTATAAGAAACAAGTGAAACTTAAAAAAGAAAAGTGAATAAATGAGAATATTAGATGGGTAACAAAATACAGTAAAGATACTGATTATTTGCAAATTAATGCAATTCTAATATATTTACTAGCAGTGTTTTTTTGATACTTTCTATTCCCATGGCTCCACTTTTCTGTAGATACTAAACTTTATAAAAGGTGCATGTATATTTTTTAGTGACATCATACAGTTGGTGATTTAGGGGTCCATTGTCATTACTTTAGACTGCAGGGCTGCTGTTTTGCACATTGATTTCTGAGAGTACTGCGTCTATGTGAATAGCACTCTCTGGAGCTGTGCAGTGTATAATCTAAGCTGTTGTACAGGGTGACCTGCTTGTTTCTTATTGAGAAACATTGAGATTTTTGATCTTGCCTTTTCCTTACATCCAAGAGAAGTCTCTTACTCTTTTTGTTTAAAAAAAAACAAAAAAAACAAAAAAACAACTATTTATTTTTAAGATAATTTGCCTTACCTAAGAGGTCATATCACCAAGTTATAGAAACTTCACCAGACTGAAAACAAGATTGTTGTAAAGCTCTAAAGGTATTTTTACAGTTCTCCATTTCTTTAATTAAAAAAGCAGCACATTGCATCAAGAACTTTCTGAACCCTAGACAAAAGTCTTTGTCAGAAAGAGAATTAAAGTATTGCTTGGAAAGCCAGTCATTAGCTGCCCTTCACTCAGCCAAATTAGGAGTGGCAATGATGCCAACTGATTACTGACTGTGCTATCAAAAGGGAAGATTTTGGTTTTAAGAAACTCTTGGAACCATTAACTTTTGTGAATAAATATGTAATTCCATTTTCCTTTGAAAATCTAAATGTACAATAAAGTGTAAAATCTTTGTTTTACTTTTAGTAAGCTCTCAACAATGTTTGTCTCATATTTCTTTCAAACAGCAACAATGAGTCTACTTTGAGCACTGCATATATTTAATGGCTTTCTTGAATAGAATCAGAGATTTAACTGAGTGAATACTCAGTAATTCTATGAGGAAACAAAAAGGGCATAGGAGAATGTATTACCCAGCCATGTGTTTAAATATTGTCATAACAAGCAAATAAAAAACTGAATAAATGTTGCACATGAGAGAGACCCAAGATGGTGGAGGAATAAGTGGAAGGTACATTAATTTCCTCCTAGGACCAATCTGAAATTACAACTAAATTGTAGAGAAATCATCATGAATAATGAACTGAACACTAGCTGAAGAGAAGCCTTATAACCACAGACAGACAGAAGAAAACACATAGCCACAATGAGACTCATAGGGAGTAAAGAGGAGGCACAAGAAGGCTGGATGGGCTCCCATTTTTGGCAGCTGAAGTTCCAGAGGGATATTTCAGTGGCCAGGGGTTTCCCCCTGAGAAATGTGGGATCTAAACCACAAGCTAGGGTCCCCAGTCTATAGCACCAGAGCCTAGAAAGGAACCCAGAAAATACTCAGCTGTGAAAAGCAACAGAGTTACTGTCTGCCAGGGAGAGATGGCTATAGAGACAGAGAGCCTCTTAAAGGGCCAAACAAAAAGATTTGTTTGCAGCCACTTACTCTAGGCTACAGCAGAGCGGGGCAGAGTGTACTAAAGACTCATGAGGAGAATCTGGTGCTAGTAGCTCTGGGAGAGAACTGAAGAAACAGCCTCCAGGATACCTGTGCTGAAATCATTTCCCATACTGCAGAGTCCATCTTTCTCAGGCAGAGCACTCCTCTCCAACTAGCATCAGCCTGAGGGGAAGCAATAGCACTCCCCCCACCACACACACAGGAATACTCTGCCCCACACTGTGGAGCTTAAGCTGGCTTGAGGCTGTATCAGTGATTAGTTTAACAACTAAGACAGATTTCTGTGAGGGTCTGAGACTTTAGTGGACCCACTCCCAAGCCCAGTGCTTGATAAAAGCTAGCCTTGGTGCCCAGCCTGGTTCTTTCTGCACATATCCAGGCCCAGCAGAGAGAGCCACAAGCTGTGAGTCACTGACAGCTCCAAACATGTTGCCCAGGGCCAATTACACACAGAGTCTGACAAAAGTTTGCATCAGAGTCTGCAGATATACCTAATACATAGAAACAAATACAAAGAAGTGGCCAAAATGGGAAGATAAAGAAGCAGACTCCAAATGAAAGAACAAGAGAATTTTCCAGGAGAACTAGGTGAAATGGAGGCAAGCAATTTATCAGATAGAGAGTTTAGTGTAATAATTATACAAATACTCAACAGCAGGAAAAAAAAAGACATAGAAGCCATATAAAAAGGGCCAGTCAGAAATAAATAATGCAATATCTGAAATAAATAATACCCTGAAAGGAATGAACAGTAGGTTAGATGAAGCTGAGGATTTGATTTGGAAGTGATTTGGAAGACAAGGTATAAAAAGACACCCAGGCAGAGCAGGAAAAATAAAAAAAGAATTAAAAAAAATGAGAGCTTAAGAAACATTTTGGACAACACAAAGCATAGCAACATGCACATCATGGGAATACCAGATGGAGAAGACAGTGAGCAAGGGATTGAGAACCTATTTGAAGAAACAATGGCTAAAAACTTCCCTAATCTGATGAAGGAAAAAGACATAAAAGTCCAGTCCCAAACAAGCTCAGAGAGTCCCAAACAAGTTGGACTCAAAGAGGCTTACACCCGCACACATCATAATTAAAATGACAAGGCTTAAAGACAAAGAGAGAATACTAATAGCTTCAAGAGAAAAGCTGTTAGTTACTTACAAGGGAACATCAATGAGATTATCATCTCATTACTCAACAGGAACATTTCAGGGTAGAGGTAATGGCATGAAATATTCAAAGTGATGAAAAGCAAAGACCTACAACCAAGGCTACTTTACCCAGAAAGTCTATCACTTAAAATCATAGGAAGAAGCTTCCCAGAGAAAAAAAAAGCTAAAGGAATTTAACACCAAACCAGTACTGTGGGGCAGCTTTGCCCGCAGAGTCCCCTGTCCACCATGGATGAGAATAAGTCTACCAAGACATGATCTGCTTGGTGAGGAAAGGTGGCTGATCTCTCAAAGGAGGACAAGAGCCTTTTCCTCAATGGGCTTTTATTGGCTTTGTTTTGCATAGGAATACAGGCTTATTGATCATTGTCAGGCAGTAAGGATCAAACAATAGATAATGCACAAAGAACTCTGAGGGCCTATTTTGAGTCAGGGTCAGATAGCTAAAGAGCTATAAAGCTTTGAGGAACAAACTCACTTCTTGCTTGGACCCTTATTTAATTGAGAGCATTCTAAACAAAGCAGGTTTCACAGGATTTTACATATTCTTTCTTAGGCCTGATTGCCCTAGGGAACCTGCCCTTCCCAACACAGGGAACCACCAGCATCCACCACCAGCATTGTTTTAGGCTTAAGTCATGCAGGGGTAGTAAGGCAGCCAGAGGACTTCTTGCAGACAGAATGAGGACTCAGGCTATGTCAGGATAGCCAAGGGGCAAGAGTCCATCACACCCTTTTGTTGTAGCCCCCCAAGTCCTTCCTTGGGGCCTCCTCATGATCATGCCTGTCTTAGGTCATTCCCCCCTTGAGGAATCTTACCCGCCATTGGCTAACCAATCAAGCAGTGGGGGCCAGGCAGGGTGAAGTAAAAGGAGCAGAGTGGGGCCCTTGCCAGGGAGATAAGCCTTGACTCCTTAGTGCCTCATGGTCTGAAGGTCACTCATTCCGCCTTAGCCATGGGGGTGGTTGCAGCTTCTGAAAGCAGGCAGGGTGGTTCCCAACACAGTACTGCAACAAATGTTAAAGGGTTTGCTTTAAGAAGAAGAAAAAGAGGGGAAAAAGAAACAGAAGAACACAATCTAACAACAAAATAACACTAAATACTTACCTATCAATAATCACCTTAAATTTAAATGGCTTAAATGCTCCAACCAAAGGCATAGGATAGCTGAATGGGTAAGTATACAAGAGCCATATATATACTGCCCCTAAGAGACCCATCTCAGCTTGAAAGATACACACAGACTAAAATTAAAGAGATGGAAAAAGATATTTCATGGAAAGGGAAGAAAACCTGGGGTAGTGATACCTATATCAAACAAAATAGAAAAACCATGGCTGGTAAAAGACAAAGAGGGACACTACATAATGATAAAGGGAACAATCCAACAAAAGGATATAACCCTAGTTAACATTTATGCACCCAACTTAGGAGCACCTAAATATGTGAAGCAAATCTTGATGGACATGAAAGGAGAGATTGACAGAAATATAGTCATAATCAAGGATTTAAACACCCCACTGATTTCAATGGATACATCTTCTAGACAGAAAATGAACAAGGAGATAGTGGCCTTAAATGACACACTAGATCAAATGGATTTAATTGACATGTTAAGAGCATTTCACCCCAAAGCAATGGAATATACAAACTTTTCAAGTGCACATGGAACATTTTCTAGGGTAGACCTCATGTTTGGACACAAAGCAAGTCACAATAAATTTAAGAAGGTTGGTATATCAAGCATCTTCCCTGATCACAAGGCTATGAAGCTAGAAATCGATAACAAGAGAACACCATAAAACACACAAAGACATGGATTCTACATAATATATTAGTAAACAATGAATGGGTTAACAATGAGTTCAACGAAGAAATTCAAAGATACCATGAAACACATGTAAATGAGAACAAAACAATACAAAATCTGTAGGACACAGGGAAAGCAACCCCAAGAGGGAAATTCACAGTATTACAGACCTGATTTGAAAAATAAGAAAAAGCTCAAATAAACAATCTAACTTTACAGTTAAAGGAATTTGACAAAGAACAACAAACAAAGTCCAAAGTGGATAAATGGAAAGAAATAATAAAGATTGAGCAGAAATAAACAAAGTAGAGTCTAAAAAAAAGATACAAAAGATCAATGAATCCAAGAGCAGTTTCTTTGAAAAGATAAACAAGATTGACAAACATTTAACCAGACTCATCAAGAAAGAAAGAGAGAAGACCCAAATAAACAGAATAAGAAATGAAAGAGGAAAAATAACAATTGACACCAAGGAAATACTCAAGATCGTAAGAAGATATTGTGAACAACTATATGCCAACAAACAGGACAATCTGGATAAAATGGATAAATTTTTAGAAACATACAGTCTTTTAAAACTAAATTAGGTAGAACAGAAAATCTGAATACACAGATTACACCTATTGAAATTGAAGCAGTAATAAAACAAAACAAAAAAAAAAACTCCCAATAAACAAAAGCCCTAGACTGATGGCTTCACAGGTGAATTTCACCAAACATTCTGAAAAGACACCTTTTCTTCTCAAGCTATTTCAAAAAATTCAAGAGAAACTAAGGCTCCCAAGCTGATTTTATTAAGCCAGCATTATTCTAATTCCAAAACCAGATAAATACACCACAAAGAAAGAAAATTGTAAGCCAACATCCCTGATGAACATAGATGCTAAAATCCTTAACAAAATATTATCAAATTGAATACATCAATGCATCAAAAAGATCATACACCATAGTCAAGTCAGATTTATTTTTGGAATGCAAGATGTTACAACATTTACAAATCAATAAATGTGATTCACCACATACAAAATGAAGGATAAAAACCACATGATCATATCAATAGGTGCAGGAAAGGTGTTTGCTAAAATCCAGCAACCATTTATGATAAATCCCACTCTAGTACAGTGGGAGTAGAAATAACATACCTAAACATAAAAGGGCCATGTATTGCAAATCCACTTCCAGCATAATACTCAACAGGCAAAAACTACAAGCATTCCCCTTAAAACTGGAAACAAGACAGGGATGTCTACTTTTGTGTCTCTTATTCAACACGGTACTGGAATTCCTAGCCATAGCAATCAGACAAGAAGAAGAAATAAAAGGCATTCAAATTGGAAAGGAAGAGATAAAGCTGTCATTATTTGCAGATGACATGATACTGTACATAAAGAAACCCAGAGATTCCACCAAGAAACCACTGAAGTGATAAATTAATTCAGAAAGTAGCAGAATATAAAATTAATATCCAGAAATCAGTTGCATTTTTATATGCCAATAACGAACTAATAATAAAAAATGACATTAAAAAATTTTCATTCACAATTGCTACAAAAAGGATAAAATAGCTAGGAATAAACCTGCACTGGCTGGTATGGCTCAGTGGATTGACTGCTGGTCTGTGAACCAAAGGGTTGATAGTTTGATTCCCAGTCATGGCACATGCCTGGGTTCTGGGTCTAGTTTCCAGTTGGGGGCATGTGAGAGGCAACCACACATTGATATTTCTCTCCCTCTCTTTCTCCCTCCCCTCCCCTCTCTCTAAAAATAAATAAAATCTTAAAAAAAATAACCTTACCAAGGATTTAAAAGACCTCTACTCAGAAAACTGTAAGATGCTTAAGAAAGAAAATGAAGAATATACAAATAAGTGGAAGTACATACTGTGTTTACTGATAGAAAGAATTAACAACATTAAAATGTCCATGCTACCCAAAGCAATCTGTAGATTCAACATAATTTGTAGCAAGATTCCAACGATGTTTTCACAGAACTGCTATGATGTATTTTACAGAACAAATATTTAAAAACTTCATATGGAACCACAAAAGGACCCTGATAACAACAGCAATCCTGAGAAAGAAGAACAAAGTTGGAGGAATCATGCTACTTAATATGAAACTATACTATAAGGTCATAATAATCAAAACAGCATGGTACTGGCATTAAAACAGACACAGGGATCAATGGAACAGAATAGAGAGCCCCCAAATAAACCCACACCTTTATAGTCAATTAATATTTGACAGAGGAAGCAAGCACATATGATGGGCTAAAGATAGTTTATTCAGTGAATGGTGTTAAGAAAATTCAACAGATACATACAGAAAAATAAAACTAGACCACTTTCTTATACCATATGCAAAAATAAATTCACAATAGATTTAACACTTAAATGTTAGACTCAAAACCATAAAAATTCTTGAAGGAAACACAGGCAGAAAAATCTTAGACATTGCTCTTAGGAATATTTTATCAGATATATCTCCCCATGGAAGGTAAACAAACAAACAAAAACAAATGGGACTACATCAAATTAAAAGTTTTTACACAGCAAAGGAAATCATCGACAAAATAAAAAGACAACCCACAGAAACAGAGACCATATTCACCCATACATCTGATAAAGGGTTAACATCCAAAAGTTATAAAGAACTTACAAAACTCATCACCACAAAAGCAAACAATCCAATAAAATATTAGGCAAAGACCTGAATAGATACTTCTGCAAGGAGAGCATACACGTGGCCAATAGATGTATGAAAAGATGCTCAACATCACTAATCATTAGAGAAATGCAAATTAAAATCACAATGAGGTATCATCTTACACCTGTCAGAATGTCTGTCATCAATAAATCAACAAACAACAAATGCTGGCCAGGGTGGAGAAAAGAGAACCTTTGATTTTTGGTGGGAATACAGATTGGTGCAGCCATTGTGGAAAGCAGTATGGAGATACTTCAAAAAATTAAAAATGGATCTGCCTTTTGACTCAGCAATCCCACCTCTGGGAATATATCTAAAGGAATCCATAACACCAATTTGAAAGAACATAAGCAGCACTATGTTCATTGCAGCATCATTTGCAATCTCCAAGAAATAGAAGCTGCTCAGGTGTCCATCAGTAGATGAGTGGATGAAACAACTATGGGACATTTACATGATGGAATACTACTCAGCTGTGAAAAGAAGAAAAATTCACCCTTTGCAACAGGTGGACCTGGATAACAACCTCTGACTGTATCAGTTAGCTTCCATTGGAAAGCATCTGCTTGGAATAGCCACATACACTGCTATAGGGAGCAACTGTAGCATCTTCTCTTGTTAGGTGCCCTATTCCTAGTAAGCAACTTCTTGGATCACCTGGTTAATGTGTCAAAGTAGCACATGAAAATTGATATATAATATCTAAAGATGTCCATCAAGTATTTTGACTTTTCCTACTGGGTGGGGATGAAAATTGCAGCAATTTGTTTTTTACTTTGGAACAAATATCTTGATATGCCCAGAACACTGAATCCTCGGAAACTTCAGATTGCAGAGTTTTGTATTCTAGATGTTTAACCATACCTTCTCTTGTGCCTACATGCTATCAGAACATCTAGGGTTTCTGATCCTTCTAGCTTTTCAGGCCCTTTCAGCAAGATATTCATGGGGGCACAGAACAGGCCATCCTAAAATATGCCACTTTGGCATATTGGTTATTTTGAATTAAAGTTAATTGAGAAGTAGCTGGTGCAAAAAGAACACTCTGACCCTCCTTGGTACCCCTGAAAACAGAAAATAAATCTCCCATATAAAGTTATCCTTCCTATACCAAGAGGATACAAGTCCTTCTTGTTGTCAGAGAGGGAATTCAAAGCCAAGAAAGTTGTATAAACAAACATTGTTGTTTCTTCATTAATTTGCTATCCCAAGCAAAAACCTCTTCATTTGTCAAATCACACACAAAAAATGTTTGTCTAAAATGTATAAAAGCTGCCCACTTTGGTCACTTCTTTGACCACCGTATCTTTGGTGTTTCCATATGTATGAAGTTAAATTCAATTTTCTCCTGTTAATCTGTCTTATGTCAATTTAATTATTAGGCCAGCCAAAGAACCTAGAACAGTATAGAAAAATTTTCCTCTCTTACAATGTCATTAAGATAGAAGACAAGCCTGATGTCTTGTCTTGCAGGATTCAACTTGCATTTCTCTATTAATGAGAAGCATGAAATAGAATCTATTAATTGTGCAGGATATGTTTAATGTGGTTTTACTTCTTCCCTTTTTCTAAGTCCTCAGTTTTTGTTGGAATAATCAAAGATTTTAGATCCATATTATGCTTATTTCTTATGTAAATCATCTCTTAAGTAATTATTTTTGTCATTTGTATTAACATTCAAAATCAAATTTCAAAACCAGATGTCAGTAGGACTAACATCACTCCTTAAGAGTTTGTTCAGATCTCCTCAAAATTTTGACTGGGAAAATTCAATGGTTTAACAAAGATTTATAAACATTTTCAACAAGTCTGCATTCATCCAAGTTACCTGTGGCTCTAAGTTGTCTTCTGCTGAATTTTCAAAATTCATTTTATATTTTGTTCCAATATTTCCAAAACATGCAACAGACCCTCTTCTCCTTAATTCTTCCATCCTTCAAAATGCTCTTTGGTGAGGAAAGAGCATGCATGTGTTTATTTCTTGAAGTTTCAGGAGAGTAACAGTGAAAGTAGGCAGTGGGAAGATAGGAGATAGTGTGTGTTTATTTCAGCATCACATAGATAACTGAAAGCATACGACTAAACACATGTTATTATGAACATTCAATTTTACCAACTCAATTTCATCTTCTCTCTGAGGTGCACAGCCCATTTCCTTTCCTCTCCTTTAATTTCTCTTCTCCTGCCTGCTATATTCAAACTTCTACTCTTTTATAGATAACAATTACTATCATCAAGCATTAACAATGTACTTGGTGCTTTATAAAGATTGCCCACTTAACGCTCTCACAGCTCTGTCAGGTAGGTACTATTATTCCCATTTCACAGGTGAGAAAATTGAGATAGACTCAGCAAATTGTTAAAAAATACACATTTTACAATTGTCTTTACTTGCCATCTAAACCTGCTAGTGAAGAAATTGATCTACCATTTGGCTATTATAAATTGCTGCTATGAATATTGGGGTGCATAGGTTCTTTTGAATTGGTATTTCAGGACCCTTAGGATATAAACCCAACACTATTTTCCATGGTGGCTGCACCAGTCTGCATTCCCATTAACAGTGCACTAGGGTTCCTTTTTCTTCACAAATTCTCCAACATTTATTGTTTGTTGATTTTTTTATGATGGCCATTCTCACTGGTGTGAAGCGGTATATCATTGTGGCTTTAATTTGTATTACTCTGATGGTTAGTGATGCTCTGTATCTTTTCACATGTTTCTGGGCCCTCCTCTGTATATCCTCCCTGGAAAAGTGTCTGTTCAAGTTGTTTGTCTTACTGGAGTAGAGTCGTGTGAGTTCTTTATATATTTTGGAGACTAAATGCTTGTCTGAGGTATCATTTCAAATATATTTTCCATACAGTTGCTTCTCTTTTCATTTTAATGCTGTTTTCTTTAGCTGTGCTATCAGTAAATGAGTGAATCAAAAACTACACAATGGTACAGCTACACAATGGAATTCTATAGAGCAGAAAGAAAGAAAGAGCTCCTACCTTTCACAACAGCATGGATGGAACTGGAGAGACATATGCTAAGTGGATTAAGCCAGATGGTGAAAGACAAATACCATATGATCTCACCTATAATTGGAACCTAACCAACAAAACAAACAAGTAAGCAAAACATAACCAGAGACACTGAAATAAAAAATGAACTGACAGTACCCAGAGAGGAAAGGGGCTGAGGGATAACAGGGGGTAATAAAGGAAGGGCCATCAGGAACATGTATAAGGCACACATGGACAAAGCCAAAGGGGGTTGGAGGATGGGAGGCGAGGATGGGTGGTGTGTGGAGAATGGTGGGGCAAAAATGGAGACAACTCTACTTAACAACAATAAAACAAAGAAATTGATCTAAATAAAAACAGTTTCTACTTTAAGAAGGAGTCAAGTGCTAGTTGATAAAATATGACTTTTATTAATCCTCCATATGAATTTAGAGATTACCCAAAGTTTTACAGGTTTCATTGCTCTCTGTCTCTTCCTTTGGACCTCTTAGGACCAATAGTTGAATTTCTTATCTTGGTTATTTTCACTGAGCTCTACAATATTTCTTTGGGTCTTGATGTGTGAGACTTTATTTTTTTAAAAATTAAAAATGGGAGAGAAGATGGTGGCACGGTAAGAGGATGCAAATCCCTCTTCCCCCTTCACACAGGTGTTAAACCGGGACATTTTTCAATGCAGCACAGTAAACAGACACCAAAAACACAGCATATTTGAAAACAGATGATCGAAAATTGCAGTGGACATTGAAAAACTGGACGGTAAGGAGAGTACTCTGGCGGCACGGAGACCGGGGCAGGGCTGGCCCTAAGATTCTAGGGAGGGAACTGGGGCAACTACTCCCTGAACAGCCAAGCAGGGACTCGGCAGCACCAGCATAAACCTGGTTGCTTGAAATCTCACAGAGAGGAGTTAAGATCTCATACCCCTGGGAGGACTGAGAGTTGGAGCACGCACTTTTGTCTGCGCCCACGTGACATTGTAAACAGCTGCACGGGGATCATTCGCACCAGCGCTCCATGAGAGACCCGGGGTGCAGTTGCTGGGTTCCTCTACAGTCTCTCGGCCCAGTGCGGGCACTCGCGCCACGAGGGAACAGCAATACGGTCTCCTGGCACCATCACACCATGGTGCCATCATGCCATCGGAGGCCTGAGTGGGCTGCTGGGAGATCTTAGACACTGGTGTGCAATCTGCGTAGGGGTCGAGCCGTGTTCATGGGACAGTTGGCACCTGTACAAGTAAGACTCAGGGCACATTGGCGCCTGCGGGCGGGCGACCACAGTTGGTTCCTGCGGATGCATGACCACAGTTGGCACCTGGGACCCTGTGCGGCGAGTCTTGGGTTAGCTCTGAGGACATTAGGCAAGAGAAAACTGAGTGCTGAACAAGGAAAAAACAATACAGTCACCCCTCGGCCACTGCAGTCATCAAGGCCAGAAAAACCAGCTTGGCAAGATTGATAACAGCAAGAAGTAGCGGTTTGTGTGTTTTTCAGTTTTTTTATTTTTTTTGTGGGTTTTTTTTCTTTTTCTTTTTTCATTATTTTGTTCTTTTTTACCCCTCAACTCCTTTTTGCTTCTCATTACTTCTTTCTTGTTTTACTTCTTCTTCCTTTCTTTCCAAGCTTATCTCTTCTTCCTGTCTTTTTTCTCTTTTTTCTTTTTCATTCTACTTTATTCTCTTTCATTTTTTTATTTCCTTTTCCTTCTTTTCTTTTTTTCCTTTCCTTCTCTTTTTTTCTTTTAAAACACATATGAGTGAGACAAAAACAAAACAAACAAAAAAAAAACCCTGGAATTGTGGAAAGACCAGAGTTGGTCCCAAAGAGGGGGCATTTCAACAGCTGAGACATTGGAAGCCGTGAACACCAGGATACCTCAAGGAGATAGCACCACTGAATTTCACAGGCATTAAACCACAGAAGTTCACAACATAAACCCAGGGAACCAGAACAAATCAATTTAAGAAGCTGAAGCTAACAAGAAGAGTGTCAAAAACAATGGGAAGACAAAGAAACAATCCCCAAATGAAAGAAAAGGAGGAAGCCCCAGAAACAATGCTAAATGAAATGGAGGCAACTCAACTATCAGATTTTGAGTTCAAAGCAATAGTTGTGAGGAAGCTCCAACAGCTCTCAATGAGCTAACAAAAACTACACGGAAGCTATGATGAAATCGCTGCAAACTATATCAACATGAAAAAGGAAATAGAAACTATCAACAAGGGCCAAGAGGAAATGAAAAGTACAAGTTCTGAACTGAAAAACACAGTAGAAGGAATGAAAAGCAGAATCGATGAAGCAGAAGGTTGGATCAGTGAGTTGGAGGACAAAGTAGAAAAAACAGCCAGAAGGAGCAAGAAAAGGAAAAGAGGCTTAGAAGGAATGAAGAGGGATTAAGAGAAATGCAAGATAGTATGAAACATTATAATATCCATATAATAGGGATACCAGAGGGAGAAGAAGAAAAGCAAGGGATAGAAAGCCTATTTGAAAAAGTAATGATGGAAAACTTCCCTAATTTGATGAGAGAAAAAATCACACAAATCCAGGAAACACAGAGAGTCCCAATCAAGAGGAACCCAAAGAGGCCCACTTCAAGACACATCATAATTAAAATGGCAAAATTCCAAGACAAACAGAGAATCTTAAAGGCAGCAAGGGAGAAAAAGGAAGTAACTTACAAGGGAGCCCCAATTAGGTTAGCATCCAGCTTCTCAATGGAAACACTCCAAGCCAGAAGAGAATGGCAAGAAATATTCCAAGTAATGAGAACCAAAGGCCTGCAACCAAGACTACTTTACCCAGCAAGGCTTTCAATCAAGATAGAAGGCCAAATAAAGAGCTT
>PVKU01013214.1:0-30279 GCA_004027475.1 Anoura caudifer | reverse complement strand
GACCAGGAGCAGGAACACAGAAATGGAGATCACATGGAGGGTTTGCAACAGGGGAGTGGGAGGAGGAAAGAGGGAGAAAAGGTACAGAGAATAAGTATCATAGACAGTGGGTAGAAAATAGACAGGGCGAGGGCAAGAATAGTGTGGGAAAAGTAGAAGCTAAAGAACTTATGACACATGGACATGAACTAAAGGGGGGAATGTGGGTGGGAGGGGGTGTGCAGGGTGGAGGGGAATGATGGGGTAGAAATGAGACAACTGTAATAGTATAATCAATAAAATATATTAAAAATTAAAAAAGAATTCTCCAATGTAAAAAAAATCAATTAGATAGACTCCATATACATATTATGTGTATATATGGTGATAGCCTCCAAGATGGCTCCCGATGACCCCCATCTCCTGTGTCCAGGTGTCACTCCCTCCCTATTTGTGTCAGCAGGGTGTAGTGCCTCACTTCTAGACTAGGGCAGAGTGCTGCAGAAGTGATGGTATGTCCCTTCTGAGATGAGGTTATGAAGACTGTGGCTTCCATTTGGGGCACTTTCTTTCTCTCTCTATTGGATCACTTGCTCTGAGTGAAGCCAGCTGCCATGTTGTGAGGACCTTTAGGCTATTTATGCAACTGAGGTGTCTGGCCAATAGTCAGTGAGGAATTCAGACTTTGGACATCCATGTAGGTGAACTGGGACATGGATCCTCCAGCTGGAGGTGACTGCAGCCCCACCTGATGCTTGTCTGCAACTTCCTGAGACCCTAAGCCAGAATTGTTCAGCAAAGATGATCTAGATGCTCAGAAACGATGCAAGAAAATAAGTCTTTGATGTTTGAAACTGCTGACTTTTGGAGTAATGTGTTATATAGTAACAAGTAACTAACATATTTATTAGGTAATAATCAAATTATATTAAGCATTTTTTTGAAACAACATCCTGCCCTGGCTGGTGTGGCTCAGTGGATTGAGCACCGGCCTGCAAACCAGAGGATCGCTGGTTCAATTCCCAGTCGGGGCACATGCCCAGTTTGTGGGCCAGGTCCCAAGCAGAGGGTGTGTGAGGTGACCACACATTGATGTTTCTCTTCCTCTCTTTCTCCCTCCCTTCTCTCTCTTTAAAAATAAATAAATAAAATCTTTAAAAAAAACCCCCAACAACCTTACATCCTCCTTTTTCCACCCACAATATACCTGTCAGCAGCTACCCCATTTTAGTAGCACAAAGCAGCACAATCTCCAAAAGAGATGGAGAGAATATAAAACTCCATGTTAGGGTTGAACGTGGTGTTTTTCTTTTCTTTCTTTTTAAACCAAAAATGGCTTAACAAACATTCTGGAAATGTATTTTTCTTCTTCTGTAATTATCTCCACAGGATAGCTTCCTTAAGAGAATATTTCAGGGTCTTGAAGCAACACGTTTCACTTTAGATTGATATCTACAGGTTGTCTTCCAACTAAAGTCATCTCCATTGTGACCTAGAGCCTGCTGGCTCTTCCAGTGCTGCGTGCTGTTAACTTTAAAATGCTATGCTAGTAGATAGGAGAAAATGATAATTTTGACAGTTAGTGAGATTGAGTTTTATTTCACTTCTTTATTCCTGAGGATTTCCTTTCCTAGGAAGGACACTTCCATGTCTTTGCCTACTTCCTTCTTTTTGATGTCCAAAGTGTCCCACGCTGTTCAGGAAATGTAGCTTTTTGTCATATCTGTGGCAAATGCTGTTCCCAATGTGTCTTTGCTTTGTTCCTGTACATGTTTAATTATTTTTTCTGTAAAGACTTTAAAAATAATCAGTCAGTCAACTTCATTAGTTTTTTCTTTGATGGCTTTTGAACCTTTGTGTCAACATTCCTATAGCCCAAGATATTTTCATCTGATATTTTTATGATTTAATTTTGGCATTTAAATTTTAGATCTATCTGTGATTTATTTTAGTATAATTTGATAGAGAGTACATATTTTCCCTATTTGTTCTAGCGTCATTCTTCAAAAACCAAAATCAAAAACTTATCTTCCCCCACTGATTTGAAATGCCAGGTTTATCCATGCTACATAATCCTATGTGTGGGTCTATTTTGGAAGTCCCACTTTTCTTCCAAAGCTTTGTATCATTAATGCTATTCCACAACCATAGCATCTCAAATACTGTAGTTTTATAGTAAATTTTAGTATCTTGTAAGGCCATTCACTGTTCCTTTGTCAGAGTTTTCTTTGCAGTCCTTGTATATTTTTCATATAGGTACATTTGAGATTACTTTTCAAGTTCAGATGATTCCTGTTGATATTTTTACTAATTGATATATTATTACAAAATTAAGAACTTCTACCCAAGAAAAGGTATGTTTACTTATATATTCAATACTTATTTTACTTCACTAAACAGAGTATTTAATTTTTTTACTCAGATTCTGCACATTTCTTATTGAGATTACTCCTAGATATTTTATATCTTTTTGATTCTTTTATTTTTATACCAGCAGCATCTTGCTTCTGTAATTATTTCTATGATTATTGTTTACATATAGGAAAGTTATTAATTTTTATTTATAATAATCTACCTTATTTAAATTTCTTAGAGTGTTTTTTTTGTTTGTACAGTTTATTCTCTTGGGTTTTTCAAATTTTCACTTGCATATTTATCATAAATGATTTATTTTCCCTAGTATTTTGTGTTCTTTAAGGGGCATGTTTTTAGAGTTTCTTCAATTTGTCAATGTGGAATTTCTTTCTCCTTCCTCCCCTTCTCTCTCTCTCTTCAATTGAATCTTTCTCTCTCCCTCATCAATTTCTAGTTCTGTGACCTTGGCCAAGTTACTAACATAAGAAGAATGTGGAGCTTAGAGAGTGATGAGAGCCAAGTTGCAAACTCAGGAATTCTAACTTCAGGGCTCACATTCTGAGCACTCTCTCGTCTGGCCTCAAAATTGGTTTTGGAAGCTTGCTGGCTTCCAGTATGTCTCCTCTTCCCTGTCAGTCTGTCTCTCCCTCCCTCCCTCTCTCTTTTTTAAATTTACTTTCTCCTTCCTCCCACCCTCTTTTCTCCTCCCCGACCTCCTCTACCTCTCTCTCTTTCTCTCTCTTCTTCTTTCCCTTTTTCCTTCCCTCCCTCACTCTCTCCCTACCTCTCCTCCTCTTGCCCTCTCCTTCTTCCTCTCTCTTTCTCCCTTCCAATCAGCATCCCTCCCTACTGCTTATTCTTTATAGATTCTCTAAATGTAGTCACCCAACCTCATCCCAAAATGTATTCTGTTCGAGTCATTGTGGTGGAAATGTGCAGTGGAGATAATAGGCATCCAGCTGTACCGGTACAGTGACTGGAAGCAGGTGTGGTGAACCTCTGACCTTAAGGGCAGTGGATTCATCATATAGCATTACTCTGTGAAGGAATTTTGTTGTTGCTGTTGGGGAGCATTCGGATTCAATTTGTTTGTTTGCCCTAATCAATTTCATCCCTTCCAGATTATTTCAAGTCCTTAATTCCTTCACGATTTCAAAGACTTTTTCTGCATATTCTCCCTTACCCTTCATTGCCCTAAGGTCTCCTGTTTGACAGGAAACACAGCTCACTGTGAAAGTCTTAAATCAAATGAATTTGGTTTCTGGAAATGTCATTATTTTAGGAAGGAGCACAGGAGGGAGTGAAGGAAAATAGTTTAGATTTTTGTGGGGAAATGGAAAGCAAGAGGCAAAATAGAAGGTCTGTTCAGTAGAGAGGCAACAGTGATAGGTTTTAAAAATCAGTGTGTGTTAATTTTGCTGTATTTTCTCTGCATGAATCTTTCTACAGAGAAGGAATGACTGCTCTGAACCAAGGCTCCTGTTAGTAAAGTACAGGTTTGTCATAGGTGATTTAGATGGGGATGGATAAGGAGTAGGAAAAATGACAAAAATAGAAACATCTTACTTGCAAGTGACTAGAGTTTACAACTCTGTTTAGCACATCTTTTATTTAACCAGTCATGTTGAGCTTCTACCATGACGGTAACTTTGGGGATACAAAGAAAGAGTAAGGCATAGTTTCTGAACTCCAGTGTTTTTGCCCAGTGGGTCAGACAAGTAAGTAATGGTACTTGGGAATAGAGAAGAGTGCTAAATTGTTCCTAAAGTCTGAGTGGATTTTGATTTGGCACATTATGAACCTGGGAAAGAGCATGAGAAACAGCTTTGGGTTTCAAGTTAGTCCAGAATGGTTGATTTGAACAGAACATGTGAGTATGAGAAATGAAAGAAAATCTTGGGCAGTTAGGATGAGGTATAATAGGAGTTTAAGAGTCACTGTAGGTTCCTGGGTATGGAAGTAACTTGATAACTATGATTAGGATCATGCATTTGGTAATGGTGTTGTGGCAGATTGGCAGAGAAAAGGACCTGAATTAAAAGACATTGTGCCAAGAGTCCAATCTAGAGCACAGATAATGGGAATGGTGTAGACGGGGCAGATCAAAGAGACTCAGCAGAATACCCTCTCGATTAAAAAATGATTTAGTAAGGCTGAGACGTGGGGAATTCTCAGCGCCAGCTTTGTGGAGTTGCTCACTGTGCTCCGCCTGGCCCAGCTGGTGTCTGCAGGGCCTGCAGATTGCTGCATTCCACAGTGGCCAGGTAGTCCCACAAGGCCATCAAAGGCTACACCCTGGAGGGGATCCAGAAGCACAGCCACAGCAAGAGCACCTGTCTGAGCCTGCATTGCAAGGTATACAATCTGACCAGAGTTTTGGAGGCACATCCTGGTGGAGAAGTCTTAAGAGAGAAAGCTGGAGGTAGTGCTACTGAAAACTTGGAGGATTTTGGGCACTCTACAAATGCTAGCGAATTGGCCAAAAGGGATACCATTGGGGAGCTTTGTCCAGATGACAGATGAAAGATAACCAAGCCTTTGGATATCTCTTTACTACCATGACTCTAATTCCAGCTGGTGGGCCAGCTGGGTGATCCCAGCCATCTCAGTCCTGGTCATGGTCATATCCCCTCTACCTGGTGGAAGATGACACACATCCTCAGAAGCCAACAAAAGAAAAGACTGCTATGGATCAGGGAGAAAGAAGCCAATGTTAACCTCTTCCAATCACAGAAATCTTTACCTCACAGAAAAGTAATTTCAGTATACCTGTTTTCCTTCCCTCCTATGTTAGAAATAAAACAAACCAAAAGAACTGCTCTATTCTTTTTGCTCTTGAACTTCTTCAGTGCATCTTTTTATTCATCAACTTTATTCTGATGTCCCATGATTATATAATTTACTTATTTTACCATGATCTTTTAAAAATATATCTGGCTTTTCAAATATAAAAATGATTTATTAAAGTTAAAGAAAGAGAAGGAAGATCCACAATAAGTAAGGTTTGAACCTCAAGTGTTACTATTCAAAACTGGACAGAGAGGGGAGTTTGACATTTGCTTATGAACTCTTATCCTGAGTCATGGAATGTGGGCTGGAATTGTGGTTTCTTCTGCCAACTGAGCCAGTTGTCATTTCATCAGAATTCTTTTCTAGTTGTTAGATGGGAATCTTCACACTTTCCCATAGCTCTTTTATCACTTCTGTGTTGAAATGTCTTCAAGTGATCCTCCAGTAGGTGGTCCAGTGATTTAAAGTCCACGCTATCACCATGATGCCATAAATAGAGAAGGAGGTTAAAACCTGTGTCCAGAGACATACTGGCTAGTTTTCTTATTTCTTTTTGATAATACGGGATAACTGTACTTAAGCTCTTTTATGACTACCAATCTACAATGAATGTTAGTACTAGTGAGCATGGAAGAGGGAAGGCTATACCATTTCCACATTAGCCATTTTATCAACCTCTCTGTCCATCATGCAGTAGATGCTGGTGCACCTGGTGGGGTTGAGCCTGTTGATAGATGGGAGAGGCAGGCTCCCTGACATACTTTTCCCCCTCTTTTATGCCTCCTCAGATAAACCAACTCAAAGCGTTTATTCCGAGTGTAACCCTTGCCTTGCAACCCAAACACAGACAATTGTGGTGGAGCAAATACAATCAAAATATTTTCTTTAATAGGCTGACATTTAAAAAAACGAAAATCTCTGGCTCTGGCAGGTAGCTTAGTTGGTTAGTTGGTTAGGTCATCCCAGTACGCTAAGGTTGTGGGTTCAATTGTCATTCAGGAATATACAAGAATCAGCCAATGAGTGCTTAAGTAAATGGAACAACAAATTGATATTTCTCTCTCTCTCTCTCTCTCTCTCTCTCAAATCAGTAAATTAAAAAAAGTGAAAATCTCTAAATTTGAATTATGAGCAAATACCAAGGTATAAATAGAATATATCTGCTGGAGCTGAGTATTTGACCACTGACTGTTCAGCTCATATGGCCTGGGACAGCTTCCTGCTGGCCACACATGCCCTTGGCTCCATGGGCATTCCCAGCACATTCCAGATATAAAAGCACCTGTGTGAAAAGTTAAAGTACTTACCATGAAATTTGTAAATTGAGCTTATGCATAGATCCATCAATATTGGTATAATTCAATGTATATTCCAAAGATTCTCTTTTGCTCTTGAACATCAGGGGAATCTGGCTTAGTTCCCTAGGTTCACCGAATAAGGTGACATGTGAGGACAAGTGGTTACCTGAGCCCTTTGGCACGTGCTGGAACCCTCTTGCTTCTCATTTTCTGCTCCCTCGGATATTGTTTCATTTGCTACCCCTGTTGGTTTCTGTGTGGAAATAAATCTTCCAACATTCGTTCTGTGTATTTTTGTTTTGTTTTGTTTTTCTTGTTGACAAAACTCAAGTGTGTTTATTTGGTGGCTTTAATGCAATGAGTTTTCTTGTCCTCCTGTTTCACCTGTTTTTACTTTATGTTGAAAACATAATGATGGCTACTTGAGAAATGTGATAGGTTTGATGCAAAGGGACTTATAAGTATGAGTTTATTTCATGGCCTCTGCCAACCTGTGGGGCAAATACTATTTTATTTCTATTTTCCATTTGAGAAAATGGGGCTTAGAGAGTTTATGAGACATACCCACTTATATGTAGTGAGAAACAGGGGAAGAATTCAAATTCACGCTATCTTGTTTCTAAAACCCACTATGAGCAGTTACAGCACCAGCACATTTATGGATGATTCGTAGTTGAACTGTAACTAATACAGGTGTGTCCCAAATTAAAGTTGTTTGAAAATTATAGCATAAATTTTTTACAGTTATTTATTTAGGCTGTATTTATCATTATTTTTTTGTTTCTTTTTTAATTGTTGTTCAAGCACCGTTGTCTCCATTTTTTCCCCCTCTACTCCCCCCAACCCCAGCCATCCCCCCCTTCTCACTCTTGATCTTATCCCCCTTTGGTTTTGTCCATGCATCCTTTATAGATGTAAATATTCATCTGTACATACCAAAGGGTTAGCCCAATAATGGACAAAAAGATAAAGGGTTTTTTTTTCCCCTAAATTAACCAAAAATATAATTGGTATTCTAGGTTTAGCACAGTTTTTGAATTTGCCCATAATGACTATTTCTAATCTTTTTAGGAATTCAAGTATCAAATTATTAGAAATTTATTTTTTTTTAATTCTGTGATGCCCCTTCTTGGTTGGCATACCAAATTCAAAGATAGCCTGCCTTTTGGTTAATTCAGCAATGCCTAAAATAATTTGTATTTACAAACAAGAGCCGTAGCAGTTAAAAATCTCAGCCAGTTCCCCACAACACTGACGATGCACAATGAAATATGTCTTTTCTAACTGTGGGAATTTCAAAACTGTATGTGTCAGGCACAAAGGAAGCATTTTTACACTGCCAAGTGCTGCACAACAGCCAGGCTTCTTTGCAGAATGTTGAATGAGAATCCTTGGTAAACTCTAAAAATGTGACAGTTCTAGTATTTGAATGCTAAATTTTAATAATTCCTAAAAATTATAGATTGTTAGTAGGTAGTCCTTTGTCACAAATAAAAATCAGAGTCTGTGTGGAGACATGGCATTTATCTATTAGAAATCAGTAAGTATCTTACTATTTTCATCATTTCATGTCCATCACTAGGATTTGTTGGTTTAGTATCCTGGCCAAAGTGATTGGGGCAAAAAAGCAGGAGGCAGGATTTTACAGGCTGATTAGTTTATATATTTATTTAGAGGAAAGGGAGAATCTTATTAATATTAACCTTTTACCTTTAGAATGTACACTGGAATTTACGGAATATTCATCAACTCATCCTGATTTTGGTGTAAGCACTCACAAACCTGGTAGGTGGGGGTGGTTGTCAGCACCAGCATTTTACACACAAGCACTAGAGAAGGAGACTTGCCCAACATCAAACTTGCTAGTGATCTCCTTTGTAAACGATTGCATATTTATTTGCCAGGTATATTCTGCCTTCTAACCGTGGCAAGTATGTGTGGCTTTGTTAATTGTGCCTGGGGTTTCCCAAATTTAGGATATAATGAGTTAGGAAATTACCAAATAAATTAGTAAACAAACAGGGTTGATGATATTGTATTTTGGCAAGTAAGGAAATGATAAAATACAACCATTTCATTGAAGACTTTACATGTTAACATCAAAATGGAGAAAGGACATGATCTCAGTAAAAAAAAAAAGAAAAGAAAAAAAGAAAAAAAAAGCCACTCATTAAAAAGAAATATGAAAGCCTCACTCATTGCTGGTGTTTTCTTCTTTTTGCCAGAGACTGTTGAAAAAAATTGTTCTGGACTGGCCCTGGCCTGTGTTGTTTGGAAACTTTGTGCCTCTGTGCACAGTCTTCTCGGACAGGAATTTTCTACCTTACTCATGCCACTACTAGCCTTTGGCCTGTCTGACTAAATCCCCTTAATCCTTCAATTCTCAATTTACGCATTGACCTTAGAAAATCTTTTCCCATCTCCAATCACCTGTTCTCTCTCATCCTGCCCACCCCTTCAGCTACCACTTCTTGCTGGTGGTCCGTGCATCCCCTCCATGCACCAGTAACTGTCCTGGGCTTGTTGATTTGCTGCTCTCTCTGGCCACAGACCATGAGATTCTCTAAGACAGAGACTGCATCACTCTCATTCTCGAAGTTTAGCGTATAGTCTTTTACACATACTCAGTGTGTAATAAATATTTCATAGATGAATGAATGAATGAGTAAATACTTGGGTGCTCTTCATGCCCTTTGTTTGTGTCTTGTGTGTCTTTTGTGACCTGCAGTTTCAAATGCAGACGATTTATTCAAACATGCTTATTGAGTTGAATTAATTTATGAGTTTTGACCTCATCAGTTCCTCTATTTTTCTTTGTCAAGGAAAACTAATTACATTCTCCATTATCATAGTATCTGGGAACAGTCTGCAGCTGCTGTTTGAAATCCTTCCACGGACAATAATGCTTCTCTTGGCTTTTCTGGTCAGCTTGTGTTTTTCTTTTCGTCTGTTCACTTTTTGGTTCATCATGCTGGTTTTCACATTTTTATTTATTTTTTGTGGCAAAAGGAATGTTAGCACATGTTATAAAGTACATATGGCAAATAATCAGCATTTTTTAATGGTCTGACCATTCTAAATCCACAGAGGCATACGACACTGCCTTTTCATTGCTGTTTCTTTAAAAAAGTACACAATTTTTTGCTCCTTAAAAAAAAATGCCAAAACATCTTATTCAGAAAGGATAGCCACAGCTTCTCATAGGATTCAGTGGTGATATGAGCATCATCATTTGGAGACATAGAATCTCTAGGCAGTATGAGTTACTGGGTTGAGCATTTCCCCAGCTCACAGGATGGCTGTGCCTCATGTCATTTCACTGACTTTTGCTCAGTCACAAGGGGACATGCTTCTTTGCCTCTCTCATAGGGATGTCCCTCTCCCTGTAGACAGAGAATTGCTCAGAGTTTTTTTCTAAGGTTGTGAAGTCACAAAAGCCCAGCAGGCTTCAGTCTGGACTTGGTTCTACATCTTGGAAGAAACATTAGTTTCTCTTCTTGAAACTCTCTTTCCTTTCATAGCATTCTCTTTTGTTATGAAGGTAACGTTTTTTTTTAATAGTCAGAATAATAATCACAATGACTTATGAGCACTACCTAAGTACTAAGTACTTTATATGCCTCATTTACAATTCTTTCATTTGTTACCAACTAATTTCATCCCCATTTTATAAATGAGAGAACTGAAAACCAGAGTGTTAAGTGGTTTACCCAAAGCTACTCAGCAGTGAGTGGTGGGGTGAAAGCCATGTGACCCCAGAGCCTCTGTTCTTCCCATTGCACCACACTGCCTTCCTCATCAGGCCACCCGGACCATAGCTCTGTTGTCTTGTGGTGCTGCCTAACTCCTGTAAACATAAACAAAGTACCTGACTTACGGGATTGTGTTAAGAACTAAATGGGGTAATATATACAAGAGGACCTGGCAAAGTGTCTTGTGCATAGTACGGAATGAGTACTTTTCTTAATTCCTTCCTTTCCTATTGTCCTCCTGACTCCAGTGACCTAGTCCTACCCCACCCCAACTTTAGACATCTCCTGATGGGTCCATCCTAGGTCTGTTCTGGTTTGTATGATCTTTAGGATACATGATTAGTTTTCTTGAGTTGAATAAAAGGAATGTGGCTGTGACTCAATCTCTCATTATTATTAGAATAAAAAGTGCTGAGAACTGAAATTTAAGCCTTGGGACATAACCACATTTAAGTGATACGAGGAAGAAATGCTGTTTCGTCAGCAAAGAGAGGAAAAGTAAATAGAGAGGCAGTGGCTGGGTAGGTTGATACATCGCCACGGGTATCCAAGGCGGAGGAGCTTACAAGAAGGCAGGAGATGGTCAACAATGTCACATTCCAGAGTGGGCCGGATGACTAAGGAATGTGGAAAGGCCATTTCATTTGATTTGCTCATGTGGATGTATTTGGAGACCTTGGAGAAGGTAGTGTCAGTAAGGCCATGGGCTGGAATCAAGTGAAGAGGCTATAAAGAGAGGCAGTAGTGATTTAATCTGTTTGGTTTATAGAACTCCTTAGGGAGATTTTTGATGACTTAAAGAGATGGCATATTTGAGGAATTTTTCTTTAGCTTAGGACAGGCATAAGTATATTTATGGACAGAAATTAAGGATTTGGTAAAGAAGGGAAGACTTTGAGAGTGCTGGATGCCAGGAATAATTGGTTGATAAATTTATGTCTGTTTTGAAGAAAGCCTGGTAACATAACATCAAGATCACAGGAAGAAAATGTGGCTGTATTACTTTTTAACTTTTAATTTCTTCTTTATTCTTTTTTAATGTTTTTTACAGATTTTCTACAACAAGCATCTGTTCATTTTTCTTTTTAATAGCACTATTTATAAATTATTTAGATTTATAGTGATAAAGTGATATAAGTTCATGGCACTAAAAAACTGTAGAAACCTGTAAGATGAAAAAAAAAGTTCCTACATACTCTAATAACTCATTTTCATTTATTTAAAACAATCGCCATCAAAAATTTTCCTGATAACCTTTCTCTCTCTCTCACAAACACACACACATATTTGCATTCTTTTTATTGTTGTTCAAGTAGTTGTCTCCACTTTCCTACCACCACTTTCCCTGGCCCCAACCACCCCCACCTCCCACCCTCAATCTTACCCCTCTTTGGCTTTGTCCATGGGTCCTTTATACATGTTCTTTGATGACCCTTCCCCTTCTTTCCCCTGTTATCACCCTTCCCCCTCCCCCTTGGTTACTGTCAGTTTGATCTTTATTCCCATGTCTCTGGTTCTATTTTGCTCACTTATTTGTTTTGCTGATTAGGTTCCACCTATAGGTGAGATCATATGGTATTTGTCTTTCACCACCTAGCTTATTTCATTTAGCATAATGCTCTCCAGTTCTATCCATGCTGTTGAGAGGGGTAGGAGCTCCTTCTTTCTTTCTGCTGCATAGAATTCCATTGCGTAAATGTACCATAGCTTTTTGATCCACTCATTTACTGATGGGCACTTAGGTTGCTTCCAGCACTTGGCTATTGTAAATTGTGCTGCTATGAACATTGGGATGCATAGGTTCTTTTGGATTGGTGTTTCAGGGTTCTTAGGGTATAATCCCAGCAGTGGAATAGCCAGGTCAAAAGAAAGTTCCATTTTTACTTTTCTGAGGAAATTCCATACTGTTTTCCACAGTGGCTACACCAGTCTGCATTCCCACCAACAGTGCACTAGGGTTCCCTTTTCTCTACAACCTTGCCAGCACTTAACTCCTTATTGACTAGTTTATTATAGCCTTTCTGACCAGTGTGAAGTGGTATCTCATTGTGGTTTTAAATTACATCTCTCTGATGGCTAGTGATGCTGAGCATCTTTTCATGTCTCTGGGCCCTCTGTATATCCTCCTTGGACATACAACTGCCTTACAAAATCGTCATCTCATTAAGACTAGCAACTCACCTGTCATCATACAAATTTATTAAAATATTATTTAATGTATTTCCTATGTTGTATTTTACTTCCTCATGACTTATTTATTCCATCACTAGAAGTTTGTATTTCCTAATCTTTTTCACCTTTTTCACCCATCCTCTCACCTCATCTCTTCTGGCAACCATAAATTTAGTCTTTGTGTCTCTGAGCCTGTTTCTGTTTTGCTTTGTTTGTTTTGCTTTTTAGATTCACATATAAGTGAATAATATGGTATTTGTTTTATGTCTAACTTCTTTCACTTGGCATAATAACCTCTAGGTCCATCCAGCATATTACAAATAGCAAGATTCATTCTTTTTTATGGGTGAGTAATATGTCATTGTATATACACACCATATCTTCTTAATCCACTTATTGATAGATACCTAGGTTGCTTACATATATTGGCTATTGTAAATAATGTTGCAATGAACATAGGGGTACCAGTATCTCTTCAACTTAGTATTTTCATTTTCTTTGGATACATACCCATAAGTGGAATTGCAAGGTCATGTGGTAATTTAATTTTGAGGAACCTTCATACTGTTTTCCATAGCAGCTGCACCAATTACATTTCTACCAACAATGGACTGAGGTTCCCTTTTCTCTACATCCTCACTAACTCTTGTAATTAGTTGTCTTTTCAATGATAGCCATCTTGACAGATGTGAGGTGATATCTCACTGTGGTTTTGACTTGAGTTTTTCTAATGTTTGTGATGGTGATCATCTTTTCGTATATCTAATGGCCATATGTATGTGTTCTTTGGAAAAACATCTCTCCAGGTCCTCTGCCCATTTTATTTTATTTTATTTCATTTATTTTTTATTATTTTATTGTTTTTCAATTACAGTTGTCTGCATTTTCCCCCCACCACTCCCGCCCACCCCATCCCTGCCCATTTTTAAATTGGTTTGTTTGTTTGTTCTTTTTGTGTTGAGTTGTATGAGTTCTTCATATACCTTGGATATTAATCCCTTATCAGGTATATCATTTGTAAATATCTTCTTTTCAGTAGATTGCTTTTTATATTTTAAAATCAGAAAATATTATCAAAAAGCCCCAGGAAAAGATATTAAACTTGAAAAAGATAAGATCACCTGACATCTGATTTTTTGACTCCTCTTGAAAGACTGATAAAATTCTGAGGGAAATATAAACAGGAATGAACTTGTTAAGAATGAAGTGAATGGAAAGGAGACAATAGCCAACAAAAGGCATCCACTAAATTTGAGGAGATGAAAAGCAGATGGCCCAGTGATTTCTGACTAGGAGAGGACAGAAATCTAAAACTGAGTGCTTATAGCAGGGAGAGCCAGCAAGAAGGAAGCCAGTTCATGTTGCAGAATTTCTGAAAGACTCAGCATTTAGAAGTGATGCTAATGAAATTAAAAACAGGAAAATTGGTTAGAAGGGTTCCAAATCCTCCCCTACCCACAGACACAAGTTGCCCTTGCCTGTTTGTTAGAAGCCTGGAGATGAAACTGATAGACTCTGGACCTGGGACATCAGCTGAAAACAGGGGAATTAAGATAAATGTTGTGTTCCGAAGAGTAAGATTTCAGTCCCCCATTCTCACTTAGCTCCCAGAATATTATTGATAGGCTTATACCTTATAACCATGTTGGAAGGTTCCTCTCTGGGGAAACTGACTAGTACAAGAGAAAAGGCTGTGCATACTGACACCTAGGGATCCTCCAGGGAAAGGGCTGGGTCCCTGATGGATCACATCCTGATGAGGCCCAGCATCTGGTAATCACTACTCATGCATGAAAGGCTTTCATTCAGCTCTTTAGTACTTTATTCTTAAATGTAAACGGACAGCTAAGGATCTGTAAATATTTCTAGAAAGCCTCTAACATGAAAGACAGAGACCAAAACAAACCAATAGAAAAAGCACACACAAAACAGACAATGGAGGAAGAAGAATACATAACAAATGATACAGTTATGATTCACACGAAGAAAATATATTGTACACACAAAGGATGGGAAGTATGAAAATAAAACTTTTTGATGATATGAAAGAATTTTCTGGTTTTATAAATGTGGTAATAGAAATTAAAAGGTCAATAGATGGATTTATAAAGTACTCTTTAGGAAATAATTCCCAAAAAGTAGAAAAGAAAAATAAAACAGTAAAAAATGGAAAAAAGAAGTTTGATTAGTAGGAATTTTAGAAAGAGAAATATAAAAGAAAGAGAGGGTGGAAGTTATTAAAGAGGTAATTGAAGGCTGTTTCTAGAACAAAAGATCTTGCCCTATTTAAGGGACCGCCAAGTGTCTAGCCCAATGAATGCAAAGAGAGCTATCCAATGCATATTATTGTGAAATGTCAGAATTCCTACGTTAAGATGTTAAAAACTTTCAAAGAAAAACTGATTATAATCAAATGATTCGATTTAAAAATGAGGCCAGATTTCTCAACAGAAACACTGCAAGTTAGAAAACAATGAACAATGCCTTCAAAATCTGAGAAAAAATATTTCTGAACAAGAATTTTGTACTCAGCCAAATATTTAAAGATTCAAAATATGTACTTTGCTTGCACCCTTTCTTACAAAGGAACTAGAGTGTATGCTATACCAGAGTGAAGAAGTAGGGATAAAGACAAAAAAAATGGATAAAGGAATCTGTGTAATACAATACAGAAAAGTGGTGAAGGCAATTTCCAAGGTGACAGGGATTTATAAAGACTAGCAAGAAAGCAGCTGAAGTTAGAGCAGGAGGACAGAAGGCTCTGGAAGAGAAATTGAATGGATGGATTTCTTGATGTGTTTGACTGCATTGAGAAAATTTTACAGTTTGTTGAAGAATTAGAAGGGGAATCATTGAAAAGTACCTGACAAATGAAGCAAATGAAAAGTTAGGCAATAACTAACTCCAAAAAGAGCAAATTTAGAAAGGTTACAAGAAGGGAAATACAGTGATAGTACACTGCATGACTCATCTATTAAATAATGCTTGTGACATAAGAATAATTGCTTTAACTAAAATGTTTGATATAATTTTGTAAGAAATGTGGGGTGAAGAAAAGTCTCTTCAGGGTAGGATTAAAAAGTGATTTCTGGATATTAATTTTGTACCTTGCTAATTTGCTGAATTCACTTATCAGTTCTAGTAGTTTCTTGGTGGAATTTCAGGGTTCTCTTTTCTCTATAAGTATCATGTCATCTGCAAATAAAGAAAGTTTTACTTCTTCCTTTCCAAGTTGGATGCCTTTTATTCTTCTTGTCTGATTGCTATGGCTAGGACTTCCAATACTATATTGAATAAGAGAGGTGAAAGTGGGCATCCTTATCTTGTTTCCAATCTGAAGGGGAGCACTTGTAGTTTTTGTCCATTGAGTATGATGCTGGCAGTGGGTTAATCATATATGGCCTTTATTAGGTTTAGGTATGTTCCCTCTATTCTCATTTTGCTGAGAGGTTTTTTTCTTAAATCATAAATTTGTGCTGGATTTTATCAAAAGGATTTTCTGTATCTATTGATAAAATCATGTGGCTGTTATCTTTCATTATATTTATGTGGTGAATTACATTTATTGATTTGTGAATGTTGTACCACCCTTACATTTTTATATGCCAATTATGAACTAACAGAAAGGGAAATTAAGAAAACAATCCCACTCACAATTGCCTTAAAAAGAATAAAATATCTAGGAATAAACCTAACCAAGTGTGTAAAAGACCTGTACTCAGAAAAGTATAAGACGCTGAAGAAAGAAATTGAAGAAGATATAAACAAGTGGAAGCACATACCATGTTTGTGGATCGGGCAAATTAGCATCATTAAACTGTCCATACTACCCAAGACAATCAATAGGTTCAATGCATTTCCTATCAAGATTCCAATGATGTATTTCACAGAACCAGAACAAATATTTCAAAAATTTATATGGAACCACAAAAGGCCCCTCGTAGCAACAGCTATCCTGAAAAAGAAGAACGAAGTTGGAGGAATCACACTACATAATATCAAACTATACAACAAGGCCATAGCAATCAAAACAGCCTGGTACTGGCATAAAAACAGAAACATAGATCAATGTTACAGAATGGAAAGCCAAGAAATAAAGCCACACCTTTATAGTCAATTAATATTTGACAGAGGAAGCAAGCACATACAATGGGCTAAAGATAGTTTATTCAATAAATGGTGTTTGGAAAATTGGACAAATACATGCAGAAAAATGAAACTAGACCAACCTCTTACATCACACACAAGAATAAATTCATAATAAATCAAAGACTTAAATGTTAGACCCGAAACCATAAAAATGCTAGAAGAAAACATAGGCAGCAAAATCTTAGACATTGTAGCAATTTTTAATTGGAAGTATCTTGTTAGGGAAGAGAAACAAAAGAAAAAATAAACAAATAGGACTTCATCAAACTGAAAAGTTTTTGCACAGCAAAGGAAATCATCAAGAAAATAAAAAAGACAACCCACAGAATGGAGAAGATATTCACCAATACATCTGATAAGGGGTTAATATACAAAATTTACAAAGCATTTACAAAACCCAATAATAAAAAAACCCAAACAACACAATAAAAAATGGGCAAAGGACCTGAATAGACGCTTCTCCAAAGAGGACATACAGATGACCCATACACATATGAAAAGATGCTCAATGTCACTAATCATCAGATAAATGCAAAAAAAAAGACCATAATGAGATGTCATCTTAACACCTGTCAGAATTGCTGTCATCAATATATCAAAAAACAAGTGCTGGCAAGGAAGTGGAGAAAGGGGAACCCTTTTGGATTGTTGGTGGCAATGCAGATTGGTGCAGCCACTGTGGAAGGCAATATGGAGATACCTCAAAAAATTAAAAATGGATCTGCCTTTTGACCTAGCAATCTCACTTCTGGAAATATATCCAAAGGAACACAAAACACTTATTCAAAATATAAGTACCCCTATGTTCATTGCAGCATTATTTACAATTGCCAAGATATGGAAGCAGCTCAAGTGCCTACCATATATAAGTGGATAAAACAAGTATGGGACATTTCACAATGGAATTCTACTCAACCATAAAAAAGAAAATTTTACCCTTTGATGCAGTGTGGATGGACCTGGAGAACATTATGCTACGTGAAATAAGCCAGTCCAGAGAAAGACAAATACCATATGATTTCACTCATATGTGGAATCTAACAAACAAACTGAATAACATGCAAAACAGAGACAGACTCACAGATGGAGAGCAGATGACAGATGGAGGGGTGGGGCTATAGGTTAGGGGGTGGAGGGATTGAGCAAAAAGGAAAAAGGACTCTTGGATATGGACAACAGTGTGGTGATTGCAGAGGGAAAGGGGTATAAGGGGACAATGATGGGGGGATTGCCTAAGGGAGGGAGTAGGGGGTGCTGGGTGGAGGGGTCAAAGGAGGAATATCAGGATAACTGTAATAGCATAATCGATAAATATAATTAAAAAATAAAAATTAAGAAAGAAAATAAAGAACATGATATTTTCACCTTTCCTAGTATTAAGTAAAATAGTGAGAATGTACAAATAATTGGAAAATAGAAACAGCACTATTTAAATGATAATCAGAAATATGAAAACCATTGCCTTTTTGATCCAGACATGGGGGTGAGAATACAAAAGGGAGCTCTTGCTTGCGTCACCTGATAGTAAGTTTAAACTCTGTTCCTATTTTGCTTTACTAAAAATAAAAATTAAAAGGAAATCATATTTGCCAATGATACCTCAGACAAGGGTTTAATCTCCAAAATATATAAAGAACTCACACTACTCCACTCTAAGGAGACAAACAACCCAATTAAAAAATGGGCAAAGGACTTGAACAGACACTTCTTCAAGGAGGACATACAGAGGATCCAGAGACACATGAAGAGATGCTCAGTATTGCTAGCTAGCAGAGAGATGCAAATTAAAACCACGATGAGATACCACTTCACACCAGTCAGAATGGCCATCATAAAGCAACAAACAACAAGTGTTGGAAAGGTTGTGGAGAAAAGGGAACCCTAGTGCACTGTTGATGAGACTGCAGACTGGTACAATCACTATGGAAAACAGTATGGAATTTTTTCAGAAAACTAAAAATGGATTACCTTGTGACCCAGCAATTCCACTGCTAGGATTGTATCCTAAGAACCCTGAAACACCAACCCCAAAGAACCTATGCACCCCAATGTTCATAGCAGCACAATTTACAATAGCCAAGTGCTGGAAGCAACCTAAGTGCCCATCAGTCAACGAAGGGATCAAAAAACTATGGTACATTTACACAATGGAATTCTATGCAGCAGAAAGAAGGAAGGAGCTCCTACCATTCACAACAGCATGGATGGAACTGGAGAGCATTATGCTAAGTGAAATAAGCTAGGTGGTGAAAGACAAATTCCATATGATCTCACCTTTAACAGGAACCTAATCAACAAAACAAACAAACAAGCAAAATAAAACCAAAGACACTGAAATAGAGAATAGGCTGATAGTGACCAGAAGGGAGAGGGGAGGGAATTTCAGGGGAAAAGGGGAAGGGTTTGAAGGAACAAGTATAAAGGAAACATGGGCAAAAACAATGGGGGGTGGAAACAAGAGGGAGGTGGGGAGGGCTGTGGGGGAGGGATGGGATGGGAGTAAAAGGCAGAAAACAGTACTTGAACAACAATAAAAATAAAAATAAATATTAGGGGAAAAAATAAAAAGGAAATCAAAGATGGTGTAAAATATTCTGAAGCAAGAGGAACTCCATTAGTATTTACTTTTTAAAAAAACATATATTTTATTGATTATGCTATTACAGTTGTCCCATTTTCCCCCTTCATTCCCCTCCACCCTGCACACCCCCTCCCACCCACATTCCCCGCCTTTAGTTCATGTCCATGTGTCATAAATTCTTTAGCTTCTACTTTTCCCACACTATTCTTGCCCTCCCCCTGTCTATTTTGTACCCACCGTCTGTGCTACTTATTCTGTGCACCTTTCCCCCCTCTTTCCTCCTCCCACTCCCCTGTTGCTAACCCTCCATGTGCTCTCCATTTCTGTGTTTCTGTTCCTGTTCTAGGTGTTTGCTTAGTTTGCTTTTGTTTTAGGTGTGGTGAGTTTGCTGTCTTTTTACTGTTCATATTTTTTATCTTCTTTTTCTTAGATAAGTCCCTTTAACATTTCATATAATAAGGGCTTGGCAATGATGAACTCCTTTAACTTGACCTTATCTGAGAAGTGTTTTATCTTCCCTTCCATTCTAAATGACAGCTTTGCTAGATAGAGCAATCTTGGATATAAGTCCTTGCCTTTCATGACTTGGAATACTTCTTTCTAGCCCCTTCTTGCCTGTAAGGTCTCTTGAGAAATCAGCTCACAGTCTGATGGGATCTCCTTTGTAAGTGACTGTCCCCTTATCTCTAGCTACTTCTAGAATTCTCAGCTTCATTTTAATCTTGGGTAACGTGATTATGATGTGACTTGGTGTGTTCCTCCTCAGTCCACCTTCCTTGGGACTCTGAGCTTCCTGGACTTCTTGGAAGTCTATTTCCTTTGCCAGATTGAGGAAGTTCTCCTTGATTATTTGTTCAAATAACTTTTCCACTTGTTGCTCTTCCTCTTCCCCTCTGGTACCCCTATAATTCAGACGTTGGAACATTCAAAGATGTCCTGGAGATTCCTAAGCCTCTCCTCATTTTTTTGAATTCTTGTTTCTTCCTTCTTTTCTGTTTGTTTGTTTCTTTCTTCCTTCTGGTCCACACCGTTGATTTGAGTCCCAGTTTTCTTCCCATCACTGTTGGTTCCCCATGCATTTTCCTTCAATTCACTTATTGTAGCCTTCATTTGTTCATCTAATTTGTGAGCAAAATCAACCAATTCTGTGAGCATCCTGATCACCAGTGCTTTGAATTCTGCGTCTGATAGTTTGGCTATCTCTTGGTCGCTTAAAAGTATTGGCTCTGCTGGTTTGATTTCTTCTTTCGTTTGAGCCATTTTTTTTTTTGGTGGGGGTCTGGTGGGGGTTTGAACAACTCTGCACTTGCTACATATGAGGGGTGGAGCCTTAGGTGTTCACCAGGGCGAGGCAACCCAGTTGCAGAGTTGTGACCTGTATGTGGGGGGCAGGGGGTTCAAGAGGGAACAATGGCACTTGCTCCGCTCTCTCTTGGATTTCAGTCCCCTCTGTGAAGCTGGGATTCTCTCCTGGCACTTCAACCTCAACAAGTGTTTTCAATTGGTGCTTTTAGGCTTTATTTCCCTGGTGCTGGGTCCCTGGGTTGCACAATCTGCCTCCGCAGCCCATTTTCACCTGGTTTATCTGCTCACGATGTGTGACCGTGGTCAACCGCCTTGTGCACCTTGCTGGGTCTGCTTGTTGCCTCCCTGTGCCCGGTAACTGCCACCTGTGTGCCTGGGGTGTACCAACTGCCGCCTCTGCATCAGGACCACTAGCCACTGCTTTTTGCTGCCTCAATCCCTCTCCGCCGGCTGCCAACTCTACCCTTCTTACTAGTCTGAGTGAATCGTTGTCGGACTTCCATACAGTTCAGTTTTCTATCTGTTCTGTATATTTTTTGGTTCTAAATTTTTGTTGTCCTTAATTTTGGTTGTGAGAAGAGGCACAGTGTGTCCATCTATGTCTCCATCTTGGCTAGAAGTCCTGTATTTACTTTTAATTCAGCAAATGCTCATAAACATTTATCCCAAGAAAATAGTCATGGATGTGTTCACAAATTTAAGCATGAGAATGTTAAGCCCCTGGTTGTTTGTAGCATCAATAAATTGTAAAAAACTAAATCCTCATTTCAAGAGTGCAAATACTGAGCCTGTCTTTTACTGCTGTATCTTCAGTTTCTAGAATTGTGTTGTATTTGATACATACTACATATACAATAAATATTTGTCAAATGTTTATTGACTAAGGGAATAATTGAGTTAGTGCATAAAAATGTACACAGAACAATCTACTAATAGTGGTTATCTTTGTGTGGAAAGATTATTGTGGTGTTTATTTTTGCCTATTTTTCTAATTTGTGTTTTTGAAAATTTCTAAAATTAACATTTTGAAATTTAAAATTAAAAACTATAACATATTGGCATTTTAAAAATAGCCATTAATAAAGAGGAGAGGGCTAGCAGTCCATGGGATTGAGGCTGAGATAGTTTTATAACTACTGTATTTACCTCTGAACTTCCTGACAACTCAGACCAGAGGAACACTTAATGAATGGATCAAAATAATTTGTATTGTTTGATAAGTAGAAATGCACACTTTAATGTAATTACAAAATATTTTCCTGACACTAAATTCAAGGAATAAGTTATGCAGATAAACAAGACTATGGATACATAATATTATCTTCTGTTTCACTGCTATTTCATGACTGCTATTCTTTTAAAAATATTTTACAATTATGTGATTACAGTTTTCCCAATTTTTCCCCCTTTCCTCCTTCCACCTGGTACCTCCTATTCCCTCCAGCAGTCTCACCCTTAGTTCATGTCCATTGGTCATGCTTATAAGTTCTATGGCTACTCTAATACTGTTCTTAATATCCCCCTATCTATTCTGTACCTACCAATTTGTACTTCTTAATCCCTGTACCTTTTCCCATTCTCTCCTTTCCCCCTCTCAACTAACAGCCCTCCAAATCATCTCCATTCTGTATCTATGATTCTGTTTCTGTTCTATTTGTTTGCCTAGTGTTTGTTTTTAAGATTCAGTTACTGGTAGTTGTGAATTTATTCACATTTTAATATTCATAGTTTGGATCATCTTTTTATTAAATAAGTCCCTTTAACATTTCATATAATAATGGCTTGGTGATGATGAACTCCTTTAGCTTTACCTTGTCTGGGAAGCACTTTATCTGCCCTTCAATTCTAAATGATAGCTTTGTTGGACAACCTAGTAATCTGGGTTGTAAGTCCATGCTTTTCATCACTTTGAATGCTTTTTGCCAGTCCCTCCTAGCCTGCAAAGTTTCTTTTGAGAAATCAGCTGACAATTTTACACGAATTCTTTTGTATGTAACTCTCTGCATTTCTCTTGCTGCTTTTAAGGCTCTCTCCTTATCTTTAAACTTTGGCATTTTAATTATGTGTCTTGGTGTGGTCCTCTTTGTATCCATCTTGTTTGGGACTTTCTGTGCTTCCTGGACTTGTTTTTCTATTTCCTTCACCTAATGAGGGAAGTTTTCTTTCATTATTTTTTCAAATAAATTTTCAATTTCTTGCTCTTTCTCTTCTCCTTCCAGTACCCTTATGATTCAAATGTTAGTATGCTTGAAGTTGTCCCAGAGACTCCTTAGCCTATCCTTGTTTTTTTGGATTCTTTTTTCTTCTTGCTGTTCTGATTGAATTTTTTTCTTCCTTATGTTCCAAATCATTGATTTGATTCTTGGCTTTATCCATTCCACTGTTGGTTCTCTGTAAATTTTTTCTTTATTTCACTTAGTGTAACCTTCATTTCTTCCTGGGTCTTTTTTATGTTGTTGAAGTACCCAATGAGTTCCTTGAGCATCCTAATAATCAGTGTTTTAAACTCTGCATATGAGAGATTGCTTCTCCATTTTGTTTAGTTCTTTCTCTGGAGTCTTTTTCTGTTTTTTCATCTGGGCCCTATTTCTTTGTCTCCTCATTTTGCCAGCCTCCCTGTATAGCTGCTTTACTCGCCGTCTTAGTAGTGAAGCCTATTGTAGACAAGTGCACCAGTAAGTTGGATGGGATGGAGCCTTAGGTAAGTGCCAGTGCAGGGAAACCCGTGTGACCAGGTTGATGGAGTTTTGATGTGGTGTCCCACTCTTTGGCTCTGTGTTGGGGAGAGCTCAGAAAGGGGATAATACTGCTGCCTGGCCTCTAGAATTTTGTCCAGAAGGAAGCTATCTCCCAGCACTCACCCTGATGCCAGACTTTCAGTTTCTCCCCATATGCCACTGGTATGAGCGAGGTTGATAGAGTGTCAGATATGGCACCTGTACCAGCTCTGTGCCTCTGTGGGGGAGGGCTCAGAAAAGGGACAGTGGTCTCTGCCTGCCTTTTTGTCTGGGAGAAAGCTGTCCCCCAACTCTCACCCTGATGCCAGATACTTCAGTTGCTTCCCGTATATCACTGGTGCCTTTCAAGCTGTTACCCTGGTGCTGAAGCCCAGAGGGAGTGAGTCTGCATAAGTCCTAAGTCCATTACAGACCTTTTAAGAGGAGACTCCTGAGAATACTGCAGTCACTTCTGCCACCCCAATCCCCACTGGTTTTCACAGCCAGAAGTTGTGGGGACTTATCTTCCTGGAGATGGAACCCTGGGCTGGGTGATCAGGTGTGAGGCTGCAATCCCTCACTCCCAAGGTATCCTTTCCTATTTTTATTTACCACATGTGGGTGTGGGACCACCCATTCCATGTCTCCCTGTCTCCACATCTGTCCACACATGTCTGTGTCTCCATCCCTCCTACCTGTCTGGATGAATGTGTCTTCTTTAATTCCTTGGTTGTTGAACTTCCATACAGCCTGATTTTCTGACAATTTTGGGTGATACTTGTTTGGTAGTTGTAGTTTTCGCTGTGGTTGTACAAGGGAGTGAGCCATGTTTACCTTTGCCTCCATCTTGAACAGAAGTCATGACTGCTATCCTCAATGTAGCTGTTTCTTTTGCTGACCTTTAATAAAAGCATAACTTTGTAATGTAATGTGGTGAAGGCATTTTACAGGATGGATAGTTAATTCACAGATTTTTCAACTTTTGTACGGGTCCAAAAGTTGTTTCTAAGTCCAAAATGACCAAAGGGATTTTTAACCTTGCTTTCCCAAATACATTTCTACCAAATACAGTGTGAGTCTCTCCCTTGAAAGCTGTTCTGCTTTTGTTGTATAGCCAATTAGATCATTTTTCCCGAATCAATAGGTTTTGTCTGCATGGATGCAGGTAAGCACTTCCCTTGGTCTCCTCAGATGTTGTGAGGGATTCCTCCTCAGCAGGTCCTCCATAAGCAATTCGCCTCTATCCACTGTAATGGACAGATTCAGAGTGACCTTAAGGTAAGGAAGCACACATGGCTGTGGGTTGCTACACATTTTCATCATCAGTACTTGTACCATCTCCTTTAAATTTTTTCGTAATGCCCATCATTACCCTCAATTGTCATTGGGTTCCTAGGCATTTGACAACTACTCTCTTTTCTTAGCAGTAAACTCAACATTGTTGGACTTCTCCCAGTCTTGGTAGTCTCTAAGCACTGAATCCATCATAGTAGGTTTATCTAGTCTCTTGTTTTCAGTCTCTTCTAATCCTTTACTGACAAACTAAAAAAAACCCCACCCATTTCATCTGTCATTTTCCTCTTCTTTTGCTAATTGTTATTTCTTTTAGTCACTCTTTGTTGGATGACTCATTCCATCTATACTTGTAATATCCTTTATTTTCTCAGTGCTTTCAGTTTTGAAGAATCATCTGTACTATTGTTTCCATTTCCAAGTCTACACATCTCTGTGACTGTTGCTGTCAACTCTCTCAACACCTCTGCACTTTTCTGTCACGATGGCAGTCAGTGATGTTCACAAGCAATTCACAATTCAGTACAAATGTAGCAAACATAGCAACAAAGTGAAGGATGCTGGGTGGATGGGGGGAAATGTCTGCCTGTTTTCACAATATGATGGTGGTAAGCTTAGCTGACATGTTTGACCTGAAGAATAACCCTGTTCTCATCTATGAAAGTTCATAGTGTGGATACTTAAAAATAGTTACTTTATTTTTCTAAAAAATTTCAATTGTATTTATTCCATTTGACCCCCATATACCCTCCTCCCCTCAGCAATCACCACACTGTTGTCCATGTCCAAGAGTCCTTTTTCCTTTTTGCTCGATCCCTCTACACCCTAACTCCCCCTCAATAGCTGTCAGCCTGTTCTTCACCTATGAGTTTGTCTCTAGTTTGCTTGTTAGTTCAGTTGTTCATTAGATTCAACCTATCAGTGAAATCATATAGTATTTGTTTTTCTCTGACTGACTTATTTTACTTAGCATAATGTTCTCCAGGTCCATCCATATTGTCACAAAAGGTAAAATTTTCTTCTCCTTTTACAGACAAGTAAAATTCCATTATGTAAATGTCCCATAGTTGTTTTATCCACTCATCTCCTGATGGACACTTGGGCTGCTTCCATATCTTGACTATTGTAAATAATGCTGCAATGAACATAGGGGTGTTTATGTTCTTTCAAATTCATGTTTTGGGTTTCTTAGGATATATTCTCAGAAGTAGGATATCTGGGTCAAAAGGCAGATCCATTTTTAATTTTTTGAGGTATCTCCATACTGCTTTCCATAGTGGCTACACCAGTCTGCATTCCCACCAACGGTGCACTAGGGTTCCCTTTTCTCTACTTCCTCAGTAGCACTTGTTGTTTTTTGATTCATTGATGATAGCATTTCTGACTATTATGAGGTGATATTTCACTGTAGTTTTAATTTGCATTTCTCTGATGGCTAGTGATGTTGAGCATCTTTTCATGTCTATGGGCCATCTGTATGTCCTCTCTGGAGAAGTGTCTATTTGGGTCTAAAAATAGTTGTTGACTTGCAAGTGATTTGACTTGATATAGGGAAAGAATATAAAGAATCTAGCTCCTAGGGGAAAATCAGCTAGCATCCCTTTGTCTCTCCCAATACTCATTCCTTTAATCACACATATAATGGGGACTAGATTATAGTCCATTAAAGGCTGTCGACAACCTGAAATGCTGGTATCTGTGCTGAGAAAAGGAGGAGCCATATATTTTAGACAAGCAGGTGGCACAGCTACTATTCTGTTAAGAAAATTGAGGAATTCTGGTTTGTGTTGTTACACAGAATCCCTTCCTGTGGAAATGGGTCATAAGGCAGAGCCAAAATTTTTCTCAGAAAATAATTTTGAATCTGTTCAAGTACTGGAACAGTTATAGAAATACTGAAAGTATGTAATGTAAATCAAGGAAGAGGCAATTATGGCAAAAATTGGGAAACAAATGCCCAGTCCCATATCTGTCTGCCAGTGGAGATGGGCTGAATCCAAGGAGCTTGACTCCTGGACTTCAACTCCTAAGCTTTGCCACTCCCCTGCTCATCTTAGTGTTTGTTGGTTCAGTTCCCTAGTCTAGAAGAACCTGTGTGATTTGGAAAACTCATACGGTTTCTATAACTGTGTCTCCTTTTTATTTGCTTTGCCTTCCACTAGCTTCTGGTCATCTTTAACAGAAATAATCTCAAACCTAGGTGTCATTTAGGCAAAAAAGGAAAAGATGTTCCTGAATAGAACTCTTAGTTTTGATGCATGATGTCTTGGCCTCCTGGTGCTATTCGGTAACACCGCTGATCACGATTACATAGAGAAATGCCGCTGCATCCCACCCTGCTGTGTAAACTTGTGCATTGGAGAAACAGCTTAGTTGTAAATCGATGTAATTTGTAACTTGGAATATTTGCCACTTGGGCATAAGATTAAAACTCAGTGGAGTATGGGGTTTTACGCAGAACCCCGTGTTCTCTCAGATCACTGCTCAACCACTTCTCTGAGTGGATGCACCGGTCTCCTCTCTACGCTCCTGCTCAAGCCTCTGAAGTGAATTTGTTGCATTCCTCCAAACCTGTGTTTTAGTTTCAGCCCACTGAAAACATGGTATCCAAATTGATATATATCCACTTAACTGTTTCATTGTGATGCTATGAATAGACCAAGGGAGAGGTAATTTTGTTCATAAAGACTAAACATACATAACTGAAAAATTCTCTTTGTATCCATGTGACTTACTTTCTCACCTCCGTCTGGGCTTTCCTAAGTGTCCCTTACCCAGTGAGGATTACTTAGTCCCCTGTTAAAAACTGTACCCTGGCCTCCTTACCCACATTCTTGATTTATCTTGTTTGTCCGACTTCTCCCTCCCCTCCCCTTCCCTACACTGTAGTGCCTAGTGTAGAACTGGGCACATAGAAAGTATTCAATAAAGATTTGCTCGGTGAATCACATAGTGAGTGCTGTCCAAAGGAGCCCAGTCACTTGCAGTAACTGAAACAGCAAACAGGTGACTCACAAAGGATAGTATTAGAATCCTTCTAGCTATAGAGACAAGTAAGTATAAATAGGAGAACTAAAGATAGATGTTCACTGAAATCTTTCCTGGAAAAATTTATGTTCTTTAATTCAAATAATCCTGTATGCTCATTAAGTACATTACAAAACAATTATAGATTAGGAAAAACAAAATTATCCTTGAAGTATTTGTGCTCTAAAATTTTCTCCTTTTCCGCTCTGCTTCTTTTGCAAAAATGCCAGCTACGTGTGATATAATCTACCTCTCTTTGGAACACTTTTCCTTTCTCATGCAGTCATTTCAAATGTGATAAATAAAATGATGCTAAATAAAAGATTACTTACTGTCTGAAGTAGTACATAACAGCTGCTTTTCTCCGTTTTTGTGGTCCTGGCAAATTATTCAGAAGGTTAATCTTTGAAAAGACTTTTTTATCTGTAGAAAACGCTATTTTAACCAATAAGCAAATGGAAGTACTTCTACTCATCATTTAAGAGAATTTTATGAGAAATTAGATGTATACAAATAAGTCAGTAAAGGAAAGGAAAGGAAAGGAAATACCATATGATCTCACTTATATGTGGGATATAAAGAGCAATATAAATGAACAAACAACAGAAACAGGCTCATGGAGGTGGAGACCAGCAGAGATGGTTGCCAGAGGGGAAGGAGGTTGGGGGGCTGGGTGAAAAAGGCAAAGGGGTTGAGAAGCACAAATTGGTAGTTACAAAGTAGTCATGGGGATGTAAACTACAGCGTAGGCTACATCATCAATAATATTGTAATCACTACATATGGTGTAAGGTGGGTACTTGAAATATTGGGGGAACATGTTGTAAAGTATACCGTTGCCTTCCCATTATGCTGTACACCTGAAATTAATACAAAGGAACATTGAGTGTGAACTGTAATTGAAACGTAAAATAAAATAATTAGATGAGTACAAATCTCTACCCTATCTTGAGGGTGTGTTTTCAATCTCTTCTGAAGACAGAACCTCTTGCCTGTGCCGCAGAGATGGCGGTGCTGCCACTTGTGCCCCCGGCCTCCCCACGGGCAACGCCCCACTGCACACTCGCACCAGGGCAAGCTCCGCAAGGTCTCGTTCTAGATCCTGGGCTCTCAGTCAGCGGTGACTCTGGATTTTAAACTTCTTTCAAAACTGATCATTTAAGACAAAGATTTCTTTAGGTTGGGGGAAAAATAACTTTGTGATAGCCCCATCTTTACCTTCTGCCAATTCTTATTGTGAATCTGCCGTTTGGAATAAGAAACTTCTCTGATTTCATCGTAGGCCACCGGATTCTTCACTGAAGGAAGAGCCGTCTTTTACTGGATGCCAACTGGTTAGCTTCTCCTCTTAAAAGAGTGAACATATAGGTTATCATCCAAATTGGGACGTGTTTGGGAGTGGACAGGGGTAACTATTAAAAAATGATATCTAATAAAATAATAGTAAGTTAGGATTCTGTGAGGTGAGCAGAGTCGTGTGGTTCCTAACTACTAAAGAGAATGAAATGAATATTTATCAAGACCACATAATGAGCTTAGTGCTTTATAAGCATGATCTCAATATGAAAACCTTCTCTGTTGCAGAGTGTGGCCACATTTTCAGCAATAAATCCAAGGCTCTGTGACATTAACCCAAGGACTTGATATATAATAGTCTAAAAGGAATTTTAGGAACTCAACTCAGGACAGTTTACAATAAGGACTATTGATTTAGCTGTTTGGAGGAAATGACAGTAGATACACATTTTGGCCAAAAGCCAAAGGTTAAAATCAATAATTGACTGAAGTTAGAAATTAATGGAATAGAAAGAAGTTTTTGGAGACAAGATTAAATCTGAAGCCTTCTCAAACCTTACCAAACATTGTAAAGTCAAATTTTGCACATTTGACACTATGGTGAAGGAAACACTTTGTTAGCACCGTCAGCTCATGTGGTCCCCGTGTTGTGATTCTGTCCTAAAGGGGTGCTAGCTGTAATCAGACTAATGTTCGATGCACAGTATAAGAAACCTGGGATTCATCAGTCAGCAAATCTCAGAAATCCTGAATTTGCTACTCCTGGAAATGTTTACCAGTCTATAGCAATTATTTTGACAATCTTTTGTTTTTTGATCTCCATGGACTAAAACTGAAAAGAACTGACTTCTTCGATTTGAATTTTGATTAGTGAGAACAAAACATGCATTGAGATTCTTTTGTTTCTCAAATGTTTTCTTCTTTCTTTCCTAGTTGTTATTTATTTCTTTAATCAACATTTATTAAATACCTGTTCAGAGTATCAGCCACCATTTCAGGAGAAGGGGATCCAGTAGTGAATAGAAGACCAAGTCCCTTTCCTCACGGTTTATTCTCTGGGATCAGGGAGACAGACGATAAGCAAACTGTAAATTACATCTATGGTGTATAAATAGTGTTAAGTGCTGTAGAGAAGAATAAAGCAGGTAAGAGGGATATGAGAAATTCTCTATTAGGATTAGGTCATGATGATTTCTCACTATATTTTTAAGAGCTTTTTTCCCTCATGAATTCATTAGGGCCAAATGTGGCATTGAACTACTAATTCTTCATAACAAGATATGAAGTTTCCAACTAGGACAATTTTTCCGTGAATATCTCATTGTCTAAATGAAATTAAATTACTAAAATTAAATATAGTATTTTTATTTAATTGTCTGTGTGTCTTTATACATGTTCCTGAAAACCCTTCCCCACTTCCCCATATTATCCCCTCCCCAATATAGTTTTTTAATATATTTTATTGATTATGCTATTACAGTTGTCCCATTTCTCTCCCATCATTCCCCTTTACCCTGCACAACCCCTCCAACCCACATTCCCCACCTTTAGTTCATGTCCATGTG
>PVKU01013213.1:13030-30387 GCA_004027475.1 Anoura caudifer | reverse complement strand
GGGAGGGGGTGTGCAGGATGGAGGGTAACGAAGGGGGGAAATGGGACAACTGTAATAGCATAATCAATGAAATATAATTTAAAAAAAGATTCCAATAATGTAGTTCACAGAACTAGAACAAATATTTCAAAAATTTGTACAGATCCACAAATAACCCTGCATAGAAATAGCAATCCTGAGAAAGAAGAACAAAGTTGAAGGAATCACATTGCCTAATATCAAACTATACTGTAAGACCGTAGTAATCAAAATAGCATGGTACTGGCATAAAAACAGACCCATATATCAATGGAACAGAAAAGAGCCCAGAAATATACCCACACCGTTATATTCAATTAATTTTTTTACTTTTTTATTTTTAATTTTTACTTGTTTTCTTTTTTAATATATTTTATTGATTATGCTATTACAGTTTTCTCATTTTCCCCCTTCACTCCCTTCCACCCTGCTCACCCCCTCCCACTCACATTCCTCCCCTTTAGTTCATGTCCATGTGTTATACATATAAGTTCTTTCACTTCTACTTTTCCCATACCTTTGTTACCTGCCCCCTGTCTATTTTCTATTTACCATCTATGCTACTCATTCTATGTACCTTTCCCCCTCTCTCCCCCTCCCACTTCCCTCTTGCTAACCCTCCATGTGATCTCCATTTCTGTGGTTCTGTTCCTGTTCTTGCTGTTTGCTTAGTTTGCTTTTGCTTTTGTTTTAGCTGTGGTTGTTCATAATTGTGAGTTTGCTGTCATTTTACTGTTCATATTTTTTGTCTCCTTTTTCTTAGATAAATCCCTTTAACATTTCATATAATAAGGGCTTGGTGATGATGAACTCCTTTAACTAGACCTTATCTAAGAAGCACTTTATCTGCCCTTCTATTCTAAAGGAAAGCTTTGCTGGGTAGAGCAATCTTGGATGTAGATCCTTGCCTTTCATGACTTGGAATATTTCTTTCCAGCCCCTTCTTGCCTGTAAGGTCTCTTTTGAGAAATCAGCTGACAGTCTGATGGGAACTCCTTCGTAGGTAACTGTCCCCTTTTCTCTTCCTGCTTCCAAGATTCCTTCATTTTAATCTTGGCTAATGTAATTATGATGTGCCTTGGTGTGTTCCTCCTTGGGTCCAACTTCTTTGGGACTCTCTGAGCTTCCTAGACTTCCTGGAAGACTATTTCCTTTGCCAGATTGGGGAAGTTCTCCTTTATTATTTGTTCAAATAAGTTTTCCACTTGTTGTTCTTCTTCTTCCCCTTCTGGGACTCCTATAATTCAGATGTTAGGACATTTAAAGATGTCCTAGAGGTTCCTAAGCCTCTCCTCACTTTTTTGAATTCTTGTTTCTTCATTCTGTTCTAGTTGAATGTTTCTTTCTTCCTTCTGGTCCACTCCATTGATTTGAGTCCCAGTTTTCTTTCCAACTATTGGTTCCCTGTATATTTTCCTTCATTTCACTTCTTGTAGCCTTCATTTTTTCATCTAATTTGCAACCAAATTCAACCAATTCTGTGAGCATTCTGATTACCTGTGTTTTTAGCTATGCATCTGATAAGTTGGCTACCTCTTCATCACTTAGTCATATTTTGGGGGGGGAGCTTTGATCTGTTCTTTTGTTTGGGCCTTTTTTTTTTGTCTTGACATGCCCGTTACATTGTAGTGAGGGGCAAAGCCTTAGGTGTTCACCAGGGCGGGGTAACCTAAGTAGCTGCATTGTGACATTATATGTGGGGGAGAAGTCCAAGAAGGATCAATGGCACTTGCTCTGTTCTCTGCCAGATTTCATTCACTTCCCCCACTTCCCACAAGGAAATTGAGCCCTTCTGGTGCTGATTCCCATGTGGGTGGGTTTGTATACATTTTAGGACCCTGTGGGTCTCTCCAATGAACTTTCCTGTGAAGCTGAGAGTTCCTGCTCTCCCTTTGTTTCACCCGGTTTACCTGTACTCAAACGTGGGACCGCCCAGTTCGCCACTGCCTTGCTGGCCAGCTGCAGCCTTACATGCCCCCTTCCATAATCTGCTGCTTCGCTGGGTCCACTAGCCACTACCTTGCTATGAGTCCCCTCTGCCCCTACTCCCCTACTCTGCCACTCCTACCAGTCTGGATGAATGTGTCTTCTTTAACTCCTTGGTTGTCAGACTTCCATACAGTTCGATTTTTCTGTTGGTTCTGGTTGTTTTTTGTTTTTAAATTGTTGTTGCCCTTCTTTTGGTTGTGCAAGGAGGCACAGTGTATCTACCTATGCCTCCATCTTGGCCGGAAGTCTATATTCAGTTAATATTTGACAGAGGAAGCAAGCACAAACAATAGGCTAAAGGTAGTTTATTCCATAAATGGTGGTAGGAAAATTGAACAGGTACGTGAAGAAAAATTAAACTAGGCCACCTTCTTACACCACACACAAAAATAAATTCAAAATGGATCAAAGACTTAAATGTTAGACCTGAAACCATAAAAATCGTAGAAGAAAACATAGGCAGCAAAATCTTGGACATTGCTCAATATCAATATTTTATCGGATATATCTCCACAGGCAAGGGAAACAAAAGAAAAATAAATAAATAAATGGGATTACATTCAACTAAAAAGTTCTGCACAGCAAAGGAAAACATCAACAAAATAAAAAGACAACCCACAGAATAGGTGAACATATCTGCTAATACATCTGATAAGGGGTTAATATCAAAAATTTATAAAGAGGGAGGTGGGTTTGGATGGGGTGAGGGGAGGGGTGGGGAGAAAATGTGGACAACTGTAATTGAACAACAATAAAATAATTTTTAAAAAAGAAAAGAAAAAGAAAAAATTATAAAGTACTTACAAAACTCAGCACCTAAAAAGCAAACAACACAATTAAAAAATGGACAAAGGACCTGAATAGACACTTCTCCAAAGAGGACATACAGATGGCCAATAGATATATGAAAAGTTACTCAATGTCACTAATCATCAGAGAAATGCAAATTAAAACCACAATGAGATACCATCTCACACCTGTCAAAATGGCTATCATCAATAAATCAACAAACAAGTGGTAGCAAGGATATATAGAGAGGAGAATGCTTTGGCACTGTTGGTGGGAATGCAGATTGGTACCACTGTGGAAAGCAGTATGTAGATACCTCAAAAAATTAAAAATGCATCTGCCTTTTGACCCAGGTATCCCACTTGTGGGAATATATCTGAAGAAACCCACAACACTACTTTGAAAGAACATAAGCACCCCTATGTTCATTGTAACATTATTTATAATCACCAAGATACGGAAGCATCTCAAGTGTCCATCAGTACATGAGTGGATAAACAACTATGGGACATTTACACAGTTCAATACTACTGGGCCATAAAAAAAGAAAATTTTACCCTCTATGACAGCATAGATGGATATTATGCTAAGTGAGATAAGTAAGTCAGAGAAAGAAAAATACCATATGATTTCATTCATATGTAAAATCTAATGAGCAAGCTGAATGAACAAGGAAAATGGGAACAGACTCATAAATGGAGAGCAGGATGACAACTTGACGAAATTTTCAAACAAATCCAGCAATTTACACTTTTGTGCCCCCCCCCCAAAAAAAAGCCATTTTTTGAGTTCTCTGTGGCAGGCCCATTTTAAATATATACTTATCATCTGCGGAGCCAGTGTTATCATCCATATCTTAGAGATAAGGACCCAGTCCCAAACAGGCTGCGTTACCCAAAGACACACAGCTGATGACTAGCTGCTAAATTGTGGTTATTTGACACCACTTCCTGGGTTCTTTTTACCCCGCTAAGTTTATTAAGCTTTTTTTTCAGCTTCAGCAGACTCATCAGTGACTTCTTAGACTTCATAATATTGTGTTCATTTAGATCTTCATCTTTCTAGCAAGGAACCAGACTCCCTAAATAATTTCATTTCAGGTCATTTGCCATCAAGATAGCAAATGACTCTTTAAAAATGGAACAGTGTTGATGTATTTACTAATCATTCCCCTGGTTTGCAGACCTTCATTGTATTCAGTCTCTAGTCACTAAAGAGGTACTTCTGATCTTGCAATATAGTTTATAGAACAAAAATGGAAATTATGTGAGACGTGTGCTGTCCCCTGACACCCCCTCAACCCCTGTTAGCTAAGGAAGACATTGATAATCACATGTGGTAGCCTTCCCCACAGGGTTCAGGGCTGGCCTCAGAATCCTTCTCAGTCTGACATTTCAGGCAAACCAATCAATTAAAATTGACAAGAGATGAAATTCACCTGCCATCACTGATATAGGTAAACCTCCTTTAAGTTTATTAGATGCAGAAATCTGTCTTAATTAGTATAATGTCTGAAGTACCAAAAATTATCCAAAAAGAAATTAAATTCCAAGTACACACATCCAGAGTTCAAATTGCCTTCTGTAAATCAAAATGTAACCCATAATCAAGAAGAATTTGTACTTAAATCAGACCACTGTCCAAATAACCATTGATGTTTACTTTCAATGTAATCATAGAAGTACCCGGTGCTACTTTCCAGAAAATTGAGGTCTCTGGACACCCAAAGTCCTTGTCTGTTTAATTGGACCTTGAGTTTTTTAGCATTTCAAACGCAATTCCTAACCAATCAAAGGAGCTGTAAAAATAATCTGACTAGAAATAGAGGGGGATTAAATTTCCTCCTCTCTTGTTCAAAGAACCTTTTTTATGTTTATTCATTCATGTATCAAATACTTACTGAGTGCCAATTCTCCTGGCCAGTGCTCAGTGCTGGAGATGCAAATGAGACCAGGATAGAGGGGAAGTCTGTCCTCCTGGTTGTGCTCCCCTGGGCAACAGACATACCTGTGGGCAGTTCGGAGGGCCCTAGATTACCAGGAAGGGACAAAAGGCCTACAAACCTCTGATCTTGCTTGTTGTAGATACTGCTGTAAATAGCTCCAGAAGTTCCTGATACTTCTATTTGAACCACATGGAGCATTTAACAACCAACTTTACATATCAAAACAAACAAATAAACAACAACAACAATAAAAACCCTAAGCACAAACATGGTCTTTCAAGTATCAGGGAAAGTTGTTTTTTTTTATGAGTGCTCCAATGCAGTAATTCCTTGGAAGAATGATTTACTATTGCTTGAGGATAACAGACCCATATCCCAAAGTTTGAAGACTCTTTCCCTAACTTCCCCAGTTTATTCTAAAGAGAAAAAAATGAAATTAGAGGTAATGGGCATACAAGTTAAAGGTAGAAAAAAGAGAAATAGATACTGTATATTAATTCCCAAATGTAAAATATGAATTCTTTTGGACTCTCCTGTGGACTTTGGACCAAGTCATAGTTTTACAACTTGGATATTTGAAATATTTAAATAATCAAGCTATACATTTTCTAAGTTAACCTAAAACTAGAATGTGATCCCTGCTACAGTGCAAACTCCACATGGTAGGGATTATCTCCATCCCCCACACCCAGAACTCGGCACCCAGCGTAACACCTGGCAGAGAGTAGACACTTAATAAATAATTAAGAATAAATGAACAAGCTAGACAACTGATCACGAGACTGGGGAATTATAATTACTAAATTCTACTTTCTATCATTGTAATTTCCATTTTGCCTTTGCATCCGATTCAAAATTGTATTGCTCCATTTTTCAGTTGACAGACTCATAGATAGAGAGCAGGCTGACAGCTGTTAGGGGGCAGATGGAGGGACTGAGCAAAAAAGAAAAAAAAGGAAAAAACTCATGGACACAGACCCAGTGTGGTGATTCGGAGTGGGTGGGGATGGTAGAGGAGGGTATAGAGGGACTAAATGGTGATGGACAGAGACCTGACTGGGGGTGGGGAACACACAATACAGTGTATAGATGATGTGTCATAGAATTGTGCACCTGAAATCTGTAGCATTTTGTTAACCAATGTCACCCCAATAAGTTCAATAAAAAGGAAAAATAAAATAAAATAAAATTGCTCCAGTGCTTTCTTCAATACATTGTGTGCATAACCATTTCTCTAGATATTACTGAGCTTAGGTTATTTCCTTCCTGAGATATTCTACTGTTCTGATCTCAAAAAAAAAAAAAAAAACTGCCACTTTGAAGGGAGGTATAACTGTAAAAAAAACTTCAGTATTTTGGCTTTGCATTTCAAAGGACTGAGTTTATAAAATGTAGTGTTATCTAAAAGAATATAATAAACAGGATATTTTACCAAACCTTGAGCTCCAGCCATAAAGGCAGATGGATTCCAGCCACCCTGTCCCCATATAATGGTCTTCAGAGCAAAGGAGGAAATTGCACCAAACTCCTTGACCTGCTCATCCTTTTACACTCATGGCCTCTTGGAAAGAAAGGAACCAGGTGAACATTTGGTATTGTTGCCTAATGAGCATTCTTGCTCTGTAAGGTAATAGTACTCTGATTTTCCTTTGAATGTGCAGAACCCATTGAAAGCAGTCTTGGTAGACTGTCAACCACAGCCCCACCTAGCCCAGGTATGGTCACGTGATTTGAGCAAGCCCAATCCCATGATCTCTTTAGAATCTGAAACATGAACTCAAAAACAGTGCCAGAAAAAAGAACTGAAGCATAACCGTAACAGGGTGTAGCCAGGTGGGGGGCTAAATAGGGATTTGTACTCAAATAGGTCCAGAACTCAGTGTCCAGGAAATAATTAAAATATATATATATATGATGTGTATATAAATATATATATATATACACACTTGACATCATATATATGATGTCCTCACCCCCACAAGTCTGAGCTGGGGGATGGGATGCATGGAGCAGGGCCATTAAGAGTTGTTTTGAATAGCAACACTTTTGCAGATAACCTCTAGAATGGTCATTTAACATAACCTTTAACTGGTTTCATGGATATGTTAAACAGCTGTGGCCATGCTTTGAGCCAGGGGGATGGGAGTGACTTCAACCCAGGATGTAACTGGGAGGCAACACTCCCTGGTTACAACACCTGCGTGAGAGGTTGGAGATGATTGGCACCACACTTGCCTGGACTTACTATGGCAGCCCAGTAAAGCTGGAAAAATACGGAAATGCTGGCAGCTGTGACCAATTATGGGAGGAGTCGGATATGGTGTGGTAGAGGAAGATTGGCACTGGGATTTCAACCCAGGTGTGGCAACCATACAGTGTCTTTTTTGGGACCACACATCTTTTGGGGACCACACAGCTTGGGCAGAGAAGAACCATGGACTTCTATTTCTTTTTCTGAGATGTGGGACCTCAGACTGGGCAGAGGGGAAGGAAGGACTGTGCATTTGTGAGTATTCTAAAGGACTTTGGGATCTCAATGAAGACATTAAGTTATTACTCTTAAGTTTGTATAACTCTTTAAATTAATAATCCCTTTCCTTTTCACCAATCTCTGACATTGAGAGACATCTTTCCCTGGCGGCAGGCAAGGCAAACCTAGTATAGGGTGAGGGACCCCCAGAACACAAGAGTGGGTCCATTCAGTAATAGTATATCATTCACCCGCCCCCCGGGTCTGTTTTGTAACATACCCATTTCAACAGCATCTCCTAATATTCAGTGGTTTCTAATTCCTAGGTTGCATTCCGGGCCCTGTCTAGATTCCTATGCTTCAAGCTATTTGGTTGGCAAAAATAGTTCATGTGTTTTTTTTCATAAAATAAGATACATTTTTTTCATTTTCACCAATAACTTTATTGATTTGGATATTTTGAGTATGTTGGCCACTTCCCCTATGGTATAACACTGATTAATGTCTCAATTAATGTCTCTTTTTCATCTCTATCAATCCCCTTTTGACATGTTCAATCAGTCACAGAACTTTCTCCATACACTGCACAAATCTTTTTTTTTTTTTTTTTTTTGCATTTCGGTTGCATTTTTGCCTTTCTTGAAATAATAGAGCATAATATGCAAAAAAAGTCACTTATTTTCTTCCATCATCAACATTAAAATAGCTACACAAAAATTCAAAATTTTTGATACTATTTTGTAATGCTCACTGACATGACAGCTGTTACCATACAATCTAACAAAATTGTTTTGAATGATGTTAAAGATAACTAAGTGCTACTAGAGCCATCTTATGGGAAAAATACCAACCAAACTGCCACTAAGTTCTGGTTTGTTTTTGTTTTGTGTTTTGCTTAAATTGGCCAGAATCAGTTGTTTTGTTGCTTGCAACCAGAATCTCCTGGCACTAAGGCCCCTACCCTTTTGAGTTCAAAGTTTTTGAAACTTATCTGATAGCCTGGGGTTAAAAGAAGGCATGGTTAGACCTACCGTGGGCCCACTGGCATGATGAGAAATAGGATAGGGATGCATATAACCAATATGAAAGTTATTTCCTTATATAGGTGGGGAATAAGTAGGTTTACAGTTGTTCATATGAAAAATAATATTATAATTAATAAATAATGATACAAGAATAAACCTTTTTCACATATTCACAACTATAGACCTAATTTTGCCTAACCCTTTATGGTAAAGGTGGACATTCCAGAGCTGACATGACCCCATTCTGAGCCCAATGATAAAAGGCAGTGAACCCAGAGATTAGAGTTCTTTCAACTACAGACTTCTCACTCCATACAATGTGTTAAGATCCCCACTTTTAAGGGGCGCCTCTACTGGATGGAGGAGGCATGAAGAAGTTGTGTCTACTTACTGGGTCCTGCATGTGTGTCCTTTGCACTGAGTACTTGCTGGCTCCGTGACACAACAAAGAAAAGACAACTTTAAACCAAGTTTGAGTCACTCCTTTCTCTAGGATCCAAGTTCAGTGCACCTTTATGACCTGGCCTAGTTCAGGGATAGCTCTCCTCAAGGCCATAGAGATAAGAAGATGGGACAACAACACTCAAAAGAGGAAATATTGGGAAGATGGGAAGAGCATTTGTGCTGACCTCTACACCAGGAATCAGGTGAACAGGGAGAAACCTTCAGTGTAGGACTAAGAGGCAGCCCAAACCAGAATCACAGGCATCCATCTCTCCTAGTGGTGGACTGGCAGTGTGAGACAACCTATAGAGCTATAACCCTGGGACCCACCAGCCCAACAAAAAGCATGCTCCCTAAGTGGAAAGCATGTCCTCTTTTGAGGAGATTTTAAGGCCTAGATTGGGGTCTGCAGCAACAGCAGCAACAGCAGTAACTGAAACCAATAGACCAGCAGCTTAGCTCAAGACATATGTCTTTCAACTGCAGAGAGGCATACCAAGTATTGGCTTTGGTGGCAGTAGTAGGAGTAAGAGTATCATAAAAAACAAGTGTATATGGCCACTCTGGCACCTTTCCAACTGCACAGGTTTCACTAGGAGATGATTCCAGGTCTCTAGTTCTGAAAGGAGCAGCAAATTCTGTAGTAAACAGCATCGTGGGCAGTAACTTGGGGGAGTCCTCAAGCCTCCAATAGGCACACCCAAATTCCAAACATGAGGCAAAAACCCTCATAGTCAACTTTAAAGATATTGGACCTAAAGGTCTGTTAGAAGAATATACCCTAGACAAAGGAAAAGGAATGACAGAGCTCATGAGGGAAAAATGATCTGTTTGTTTGGTGCACTGCTTACTCTGCCACGTCCATGGAATGTTGAGACAGAGCTGCCTACTTGAAAGTTTCTTAATAGGTTGGTGTTCAAGAGGAATGTTGGAGCTGAAGACATGGTATAGGAAGGCATAGAAGCCATGGAAATGGATGGTGTGCCTTGGAGACAATGCATCAGGAGAGCAAATTAAAAAGGCTAAGGAGGGAAACTGGACAATTCCAAAATTTAAGAGGTAATAAGAAGAGAAGGGTCCCATAAAGGAGACAGAAAAAAATGGTAAAGATCAAGATTTCTGAACCTCACTGTGAGAGACGTTTGGGGCCTGATCATTCATTGTCATGGGGTGCTGTCCTATGCATTTGTCTGACAACATCCTTAGCCTCTACCTTTTACCTGCCAGTTGCACCCTCATCTGCTGTGATAACCAAAAGTGTCTCCAAACATTCTTAAATGTCTACCCCTAACTGAAAAAAGATCATCCCTAATTGAAAACCACCTGTGAGAGGTATAGAAGGGAAACTGGAAGCAAACTATGTCACAGAAGCCAAAGGCTTACATAGTAATTAACAACAAGAAAAGCCTCAGAGGTGTTGATTAAAATGAAAGTCATTGGTGAACTGAGAGCAGTTTTAATGGAACAGTTCAGGATGGACACCAGTCTAGCTGAATATCCACACAACAAATAAATATTAAAGAAAAATCAAAAGTTAAAAGGCTCTTTTGTTGAACTGGGTGACCCTTTTCAGGTCCCCTTCAACCCTGAAATTTTGTATTTCCTGATGACCTCCAGGTAAGATCTTTTGAGATCCCTCAAGCCCTGTTCTGCTACTTGTTTACATGTAAAACCAGCCATATCTCTGCTTGCCCTACTCACGTCACATGAAATAAAAATCCAACAAACTACAAATTGCTGTGTGGTCTGGACCCAATGCATGATGAAAACTAAGCATGGTTTTCTTTATGTCATCACATAAGCAACAGTTAAGCCATAAAAAGTTGCCAGACTTTAAAGGAAGTTGTGGTTTAGAAAGAGGCTGAGTTCATAAGTGAATCTGAAGGTGTCAGGTTTAAGGTTGGTCTGAGAAGAAAGGAGTGGGGCTGAAGGCACCCCAGGGCCTGCTGGAAGCATTGTGCATCTTTCAACCACTCCAGACTTCATTCCAGGAACTGGCTGGGGTAAGGAGAGTCCTGTCCATTGAGAGCTGACATGCCCTGAGAAGGCCACGAGAAGCCAGCATGGCAAATAGCCTACACAATTGCCAGTACTGTCTCTGGTTTTTGAAAAACAAAACCTCGCTGGATGGCTTAGTTGGTTGGAGCGTGGCCCCATACACCAGATATGTTATGGGTTTGATCCCCAGTCAGGGCACATACATGGGATGTGGGTTTGATCCCTGGTCTGGGTGAGGGAGGGAGGCAACTGATCAATGTCTGTCTCTCACATTGGTGTTTTTCCCCCTCTCTCTAAAATCACTAAACATGTCCTGGGGTGAGAATTAAAAAAAAAAAAAAAAAAACTAACTTCTAGAGTAAAAAAGAAATTGAAAGTAGAAATCAGGTTTTCCAACTAAGAAAGAAAGCATAGCAGAGATATTTTTTAAATGCTGATTTGAGAAATAAGTAACAAGAGTTTTAGTCCTGGTTCAGTTACTAATAAAAAGTGAATCACTCTCCTTCTATGCACTCAGTTTCTACACCTGAACTAGATGGTAAGCAAAACGTCTTCTGCTTCTCTAGTGGAGTAGGGCATTTGTGGCACAGGTATCCACTGTTGAGATTTTTATTACACTTTATACAGACAGGATCTGGTAGAAGTAATGCCTGCTTGAGTGTGGTTGGTAGGGTAATAACACGAGTATAATTGTTTATAGTTTTAATCTGAACATTTCACCTAAAATGTCATATGGTGTGCTTGAGTATGATATTCTTATGTTACAGAATTACATGCTTATGATTTTTTAATAAAATATTTTGTAATAAAAAGGGGCATTATCTGTGCTGGACCCTGTAGTCACAATATGGCTTGTTTAATTGGCTGTCCCCCCAGCACGCGCTGTCAGTTCCCCCACCACTGAGCACCAGCACCCGCAGTACTTGATAAATACCTGTTGGAGGAAATGAATACAAAATGCCAGCCCCAATGCCTCTGAAAGGCAGCTCTAGGAAAAGGTGACTGACTTTATATAAATTTTTAAGAAGTGAGCCAGATCAGAGCTTCCCCCTTCACTGTGCCTCTAAATTTTTATAAAAGACTGGCAATTGTATACAATAAGTGGCAATAACTTAAAACAGTTCCCACACTTCTGACATGAATAGCACTCCCATCTTGTCTTATGACTTCCAAATAAAGCAAAATTGGAAACCTCATCTCAAGTCAGCTATCTTGAAAAAAATTCCAACACTACTAATCCTGTTATATATGTTTCTGACATGCCTCGAAGAGGTTAATTTGACTTGGGATGCTGAGAGGATGAATAAAAGAACAAACACGTGAATACTCTGAGATAAAATATTCTGTTTGTGAATTTCTCTGTAGGATAGATCATTAGGAATGGGATGTCTAGACACTAAGAACCTCTACAAGTTCCCAGAGTTACACCCAAGGATTGTTTATTTTAAACTGATTAATTTTATGTTATACTAATTTCACCTCAATAATTTTTTTTAAACATAGCATCTCAAATACACTTTTCCTGTGAATGTGCTTTTTCAAAAAAAAAAAAAAATGCTTTAACCGTGGCCAGGTAGTTCAGTTGGTTAGGGCATCATCCCAGTAAGTCAAGGTTGTGGGTTCCATCTCTGGTCAGGGCACATATAAGAAGCAACCAATGAATGCTTAAATGAATGAAACAAATTGATCTCTCTCTCTCTCTCAAATCAATAAATTAAAAACCACTTTATTAATTCCAAATTAAAGAATTCTTTCTGGAGAAGGGCCCAGAAAAAGAATATAGAGCTGTTTATAATTCACTGTTAAATTGCAAATGCTGCTGAAGCCTTGCAATGAACGCTTCTGCATGATATGGATCAGTCAGATGTTTGGTGATGAGAGTTCATTGGATGCCATGTTTCCAAAATAGAGGATACTATTTCTGAAATGATTCATTGTGTATTCACAGTTAAAGCTAATCTTTGTTTCTTAGTTTATGGAAAAACTCCTTTTTTAAAGCCCCAGTTTGTGACTTGCGTAACTAAAGGAGCCTAAGGATGCTACTCATTGATGGTTGATCCTTCCTCCTCTTCAGATCCTATGTTTGTAGGCCAAAATAGTACTTAGCTCAGGGAACCAGAACAGAATACAACAGAAATTAATTTCCTCACAGTTCTGGAGGTTAGAAGTCCAAAATCAAGGATCAGCAGTTTTGGTTTCCCTTGAAGCCTCTCTCCTTGGCTTGTAGATGGCACCTTCTTGTGTCTTCATATGTTCTTTTTCCTGTGCACACATCCCTGGTGTTTCTCTGTATCTCCAAATTTCCTTTTCTTATGAGGACACCAGTCACAAAAGATTAGGGCTCACCCTAACAGCCTCATTTTTACTTATTCACTTCTTCAAAGGCCCAATCTCCAAATACAGTTTGAATACTGGAGGTACTAGGTGGTAAGGCTTCAATATATGAGTTTAGGAGGAGTACAATTCAGCTCATAACAGGCAGTACCTAAACTGACCTAAACAGATTACAAAAGTTTTAAATAGTAGTGCAATATTAAAGTAGACTCAACCTTACCATTGACAAAGACAGTTTCAAGAGATTTTTCTTATTTTGCCTCTGTAGCCAAAAGAAAAACATAATGATTTTAAATAGCATAAAGATGCTTTCACTTTCCAAGAATCTAATTTTTGCTAGGCAAGACCTAGTTACCAACGAAGGAATCCTAATCAAGTTCTGGATAATTTTAATACCCTTTCAAAGTACATGATACATTGTAGATTTAATTAGATGAATATTAGAAGATATAGAGATTTATTCCCATTAGGAAATACATGACTTTTCTGACCTGATTTCCAATTTGTAAAGTATAAATGATATCCATCTTGTCTATATCACTAGATAGCATTGGAAAGACTTTAAAATAACATATAACAGTAGTTCTAATTTATGAAACACAATATCAATACAAGGTGAAATTATTAGTAATGCCATCCATTACCAAATGGTGATGTGATATGTTAGACAAAAAACTTTCATGAATGGAAGCTTTTCTTAAAGGAAGGGTTTATTGATCCAAAGGCTAGCCAGAAAAGGACCAGGTTCTGGGGCATGCAGTCTGCACCACCACCAGCAAAAAGACAACCATTTCCAATGTCCCACAATTGATGATGGATGCTTTTATACATTACATTTTGGGGAGGAAAGATGTAAGTTGTTTTAAAAGAATTTACATTGGCTACAGATAAGGAGGGTGGAGAAAAAGTGAAGCAGGGGATATTCTATGCCAAGTACATAGACTAAGTAAGAAATATTTACTTCCTTTGATTGGTTACAAGCAACAGTTCTGCAAGTTCCTGCATATGCAGGATGCTGTGGCATGTGTGGTCACTACAGAAGTTCACTCAAAGTTGTAACATGCATTCGGAAATGTGAGCAACCTACTGTTAGTTGGCCCACAGCAATGATCTGATTAAATACTCTTGTCTCTCTCACCATACTTTAATTTAGGACATCTCAGAATTTTTCTCTTGTCAAATTAAATAAGAAATTTGACAAAACTTCTCAAATAATTTTTACGTGGCTTTTACTTTTTCATCTTAGCTTTACTTCAAGAATTATTGAATGAGTTTAAAAGGAGTAGCGAAATGTATTTTTTTGCCATTAAGCAAGCTGCTCTTTCCATTAACTAAGAAAAGAATCTGGAGGTGGGTTTTAGGAAAGTAAGATACTCAGCCAGATTCTAATTTTGTTTCCCTCTATATGTGCATTTCTTTGGCATAAATTTGTTTGAACTCAATCAGTACTCCTTTTGTGATGGAAATGTGTGACATGAAGGGGACTTGAGAATTGGACCAGCGTCTATGGCAACACATTGTTCTAAGGAATGGCAGTGCACTTCAATACGTACTACCTGATGGAAAAAGAGAGGAGCTAGATGTATGTCAGGAGAAAAGTAGCAATCAGCATCAATTTGTCTTTTGTAAATAAGGATTCTCTTTCTTTCAACTCAAGTTCAAAGCTTTTCCTTTTTTGTCTTTCCTATCAACATAAACACTAATCAAGGAAGCATTAGGCTGAGAGAAGATTCTCACAATTGGTCATTCTTTCTCTCCTCCCTTGTTAGTTACATGTTGTAAATACTGTAGGAAGGCTAAGTTGTTAACACTAATTATTTCAATCTTGATTTATTATCCAGTTTTGCAACTGTCATTCTCCATATACCTCTGTTTCTACACTTAACTCTAAAGGTTATAGGTAAGATAAAGATGATGCATATATTAAAATGTTAATAAATTATTCCAGGGAATTAAAAAACAAATAAGTTCCACATCATAATTTAAACTTAATATAACCTTGATATCAAAACAAAATAAGGAATATACAAGAAAAGAAAATTCCATGCCAATTACATTCATATACATCAAAACAAGAATCCTGAAAATATTGGTAAACTAAATGATATACAATCATTATAACAAAATTGGGTTTATCCAAGAAATGTAAAATTTGTCTAACATTAGAAGAAAAATCTAGTGTACTTAATATAGAGATTAAAGGAGAAAAAATCATATATCAATTCAATAGGTTCAGAAAAAAAGTATTTGATAAAATTTAACAAACTCAACAAAAGTTCTCAGCAGCCTCAGAATGAAAGTGAATTTCCTTAATCTGTTAAAAAACAAAAAACTACAACATATCTACATCAAATATTCTTCGTAATGGCAAAATCTTAAACATTCTTGTTAAAAGCAAGAACAAGACAAGTCTAACCACCACCACCACTCCTATTTAGCATTATCAGAGATCCTAAACAAAAGAGTAAGAATGAAGTGAAATACAAAAGAAATAAAAGTTACTAAGATTGAAAAGGAAAAAATAAGTTGTGTTTATTTGAAAATACCATTGTTTACATAGAGAAGCCAAAAAACTATAGATTATTACTGAATTAAAGCTATGAGATGTAATTTATAAGATTAATAAACATATGAATAATAAATATTGTTTTTTAAAAGGTACTATTTATAGAAGCAAAAGCAAATACCAAAAGCAAAAAGCAAATTTATAAAAAATACCATTTGCAAAGCCAAAAATTGTGAGATATATTAAAATAAATCCAGAAAAAAATATTCAAGACTTCCATAAAGAAAATTGTAAATTTTTTAAATTATTTATTTATTTATTTGTAGAGAGGGGAAAGGAAGGGAAAAGAGATGGAGAGAAACATCAATGTGTGGTTGCCTCTCACGCACCCCTAACTGGGGACCTGGCCCGCAACCCAGGCATGTGCCCTGACTAGGAATTGAAACAATGACCTTTTGGTTCACAGGCTGGTGCTCAATACACTGAACCACACCAGCTACGGCTATAATTTTTTGAAAGACATTTAAAAGTAACTCAAATGAAGATATATGCCCTGTTCATGGCTAGGAAGCCTCTAGATCATAAATATTTTAGTTCTTAAACTGACCTATAGGTTCAATGTGATTCCAATCAAGGAACTTGACAAGCTTATATTAAAATATGTATGTAAGAGAAAAGGCCTTCTGAGATTAAAACAAAAGTAAAAATATTTACCATACTGAAAGTCAAGATTTACTTTAAAAAGCTTTAGTCATTAAGTCAATCAGATATTAGCACAAGATAAGCAAATATACCTATGGGGGGGAACAAATAAGCCCGCAAACATATGGAACCTTGATATGAGAGAAGTGGCATTATAGAAAAGTGGAAGAAGGATCTGGAAATCATCTCACACACAAAGAATCAGTTACAGCTGGATTAAATATCTTAATGTAAAAAACACAGCTTGGAAGGCAAGAAGAGATGAATGGGTGGAACACAGAGGATTTTTAGGGCAGTGTACTCTGTGCAATATTATAATGATGATTACATGTCATTATTCATTTGGCTACCCATAGAATGTACAACACCAAAAGTGAAACCCAATGTAAACTGTGGACTTTGGTTGACAATGATGTGTCAGGCTTATCAGTTGTAACAAATGTATCACTCTAGTCGGGTAAAATGATAGTGGGTGAGTCTTTGCATATGTGGGAAAAAGGTGTATGTGGGAAATCTCTGTACCTTCCTCTCATTATTGCTCTAAACCTAAACCTGCTTTAAAAATTGTCTTTAAATTTAGGAAAAAAAAAAACACAACTTGGGAACCTTCTGGGGTAGGGAATATTTTCTTAAATAAGAGAAAATGTAGGTAAATAAGTAAGAAAAATATTTACTTTTTTTACTACATTAAGAATTTTTTCATACATTTTATTGATTATGCTATTACAGTTCTCTCATTTTCCCCCTTTCATTCCCCTCCACCCTGCACACCCCCTCCCACCCACATTCCCCCCTTTAGTTCATGTCCATGTGTCATAAGTTCTTTAGCTTCTACTTTCCCACACTATTCTTGCCCTCCCCCTGTCTATTTTCTACCCACCATCAATGCTACTTGTTCTCTATACCTTTTCCCCCTCTCCCCTCCTCCCACTCCCCTGTTGCTAACCCTCCATGTGATCTCCATTTCTGTGTTTCTGCTCCTGTTGTAGTGGTTTGCTTAGTTGGCTTTTGTTTTAGGTCTGGTTGTTAATACCTGTGAGTTTGCTGTCTTTTTACTATTCATATTTTTTATCTTCTTTTTCTTAGATAAGTCCCTTTAACATTTCATATAATAAGGGCTTGGTGATGATGAACTCC
>PVKU01013213.1:0-12930 GCA_004027475.1 Anoura caudifer | reverse complement strand
GATAGCTTTGCTGGATAAAGCAATCTTGGATGTCGGTCCTTGACTTTCATGACTTGGAATACTTCTTTCCAGCCCCTTCTTGCCTGTAAGGTTTCTTTTGAGAAATCAGCTGACAGTCTGATGGGAACTCCTTTGTAGGTGACTGTCCCCTTATCCCTTGCTGCTTCTAGAATTCTCTCCTTCATTTTAATCTTGGCTAATGTAATTATGATGTACCTTGGTGTGTTCCTCCTTGGGTCCAACTTCTTTGGGACTCTCTGAGCTTCCTGGACTTCCTGGAAGTCTATTTCCTTTGCCAGATTGGGCAAGTTCTCCTTTATTATTTGTTCAAATAAATTTTCCACTCGTTGCTCTTCCTCTTATTCTGGTACCCCTATAATTTGGATGTTGGGACATTTAAAGATGTCCTGGAGGTTCCTAAGTCTCTCCTCATTTTTTTTGAATTGTTGTTTCTTCCTTCTTTTCTGTTTGGTTGTTTCTTTCTTCCTTCTGGTCCACTCCATTGATTTGAGTCCCAGTTTTCCTCCCATCTCTATTGGTTCCCTGTGTGTTTTCCTTCATTTTGCTTCTTGTAGCCTTCCTTTTTTCATCTAATTTGTGAGCAAAATCAACTCTGTGAGCATCCTGATCACCAGGGCTTTGAACTGTGCATCTAATACATTGGCTATCTTTTCATCACTTAGAAGTATTTGCTCTGGGGCTCTGATCTGTTGTTCCATTTTGGCCTTTTTTCTTTTCTTTCTTTCTTTCTTTTTTTTTTTTTTTTTTTTTTTTTTTTTTTTTTTTTTTTTTTTTTTTTTTTTTTTTTTTTTTTTTTTTTTTTTTTTTTTTTTTTTTTTTTTTTTTTTGTCTTGTTGCACCTGTTACACATGAGCGGTAAAGCCTTAGGTGTTCACCAGGGTGGGGCAGCCCAAGTCACTAGGTTGTGATGCTGTGTGGGGATGAGAGGTCAGAGAGGGAACAATGGCATTTGCTCCACTCTCTGTTGGATTTCAGTCCCTTCCACTGCTTCCCCCAAGCAAACTGGGCCCTTGTGCTACTGATTCCCAGGTGGGTGGGCTTGTGTACATTCTAGGACCCTGTGAGTCTCTCCAACAAACTCTCCTGTGAGTCTGGGAGTCTCTCCCACCGCCTCAACCCACACAGGTGTTTTCAATAATTGATTTGAGGCTTTATTTCCCCACCCTGGGGCCCTGGGTTGCACGGTCTGTCTTGCTCCCCAGTTTCACCTGGTTTATCTGTGCTTGAATGTGTGACCACTGGGTCAGCCAGCTGCCTTGCATGCCTCACTGGGTCTGTCAACTGCTGCCTTGCATGCCTGGGGTCCACAAGCCACCACTTTTTTTTCACTGTGACCCCTCTCTGCCCGGCCCCCTGACTCCACCCTTCCTACTGTCCGGATGAATATGTCTAATTTAACTCCTTGGTTGTCGGACTTCTGTACAGTTCAATTTTCTGTCAGTTCTGGTTGGGTTTTTTTTGTTTCTAAATTTTTGTTGTCCTTATTTTGGTTGTGCGAGGAAGCATAATGTGTCTACCTATGCCTCCATCTTGGCCAGGAATCCCCTGGGTTAAGAATTTTTTAAACAAATACATCATAAGGGGAATAGATAGGTAATCCACTAAGAGCAGATTTGTGCCATCCATGTAAGACACCAAGGATTAGTATTCAGGATATATACAATGATAGGTCAATATGAGAAAGAAACCCAATATAAAGATGAACAATAGGAGGAGAATGCATAATCCAATATAGGGAAGAGCAGATTATCGATGACTTTTCACAGAAGAGGATATACAAATAATTAATAAGCATAGAAAAAATGAAATACTTCATTAATAATTAGGAAATGCAAATTAAAACTAATGAGTACCATTACATATCTTCCAGATTGGCAAAAATTAACACATCTGAAATACCAAATGTTGATGAGGATTTGGAACAACAGGAATGCTACCACAATGGTGGTAGTATAACTGGAAACAATTTAAAAAACACTTAGGTCCTATCTGAAAAAATTAAGACTGCATGAGCAGAAACAGGTAAAAAATTATTTATAGCAGCATTGTTTATGAGAGAAAAAACTAAAACTGATAAACAGATAAAAATCATGTAAACAATCTAATTGTCTGTTAACAGGTAAATAGAATTTTTAAATGATATATTAAAATATTTATGTTCTACAGGAATGAAAGAGTGAACATGGCCCTGGTGGGAATGTCCCCTCTAAAGGAGGGGAATGTGGGTGGGAGGGGATGTGCAGGACAGAGGGGAGTGAAGGGGGGGAAATGGGACAACTATAATAGCATAATCAATAAAATATATTTTTAAAATGTTAAAAAGAAAAAAATTATCAGAAAAAGAGAAATTAGAACATTTACGTGATTAATTGAAATTTTTTTGTTTGTTGTTGCATTAACATTGAACCCAAATGGGTTCACACAGACTTGAAGAGAGATAACTTCAGGGCTTTCATACTTTATAAGGTGGTGGTATTTATACCCCCAGAAAGGGACAATAGATGCAGTGACAATTACCGAGGGCTCTCATTGACAGCAGAAACATTCAAGAAGATTTGAATAAAGTACCAAAAAGGTAGAATTGGATCATATTTCTCTTCTTTGTAACTCTTGAGGGCATAGTATTTTGCACACAAGTGAGAGTGCAAAAATTAAAAAGTAATTACAATACATTCACAGACATTTATATCTGGTATGTACCAGAGACTCCATTTATTATGTGCCATGGGCTACATGTTAAACTATAGTATATACAATTTCTCCCACATATTTTCCTGGCCCAATTGAATTTATCTAGGTCAAAAACTTCTGTAAAGGGACAAAAAATAGATCAGTGGTTGCCTGGGGGCAGAGGAGGGAGTATGGATTAATGTCATTTATTTTTGAAATTGGATTTTTGAGATCCATGGGCTTGCTTAATCAACAACAAACTTTTAGTCTAGTCATTTACATATAATTATTCTTTATTTTCAGTTTATGATTATTTCAAAAGAAAAACATACATTCAATAGGAAACTTTTTTGAGTAATGGTAGTTCTAAAACTGGATGGTGGTAATGAATGACTTTTTAAAATGTTTTCCCCAAAATCCAATGAATTTGAAAATAGGGCCCAAAGCAATATTGAAACTTTGTACTAATATTAAAAATGCTTCTGTGTATTAACTTGTATGTGAAATAGGTATTTGTGCATGACAATTGTTTCTAAAGAAAAATTACAAATTTTGATATATTTTTGTTTTTGTGACTATTTTATCTTACTGTTAATAATATGCTAGAATTTTCATAGCACAAGAAAAATAATTATGCCTATGATAAACATTTAATTCTATTTAGTAGATAAGCTTTATGGTGTCACATTTAATCATTATAGCCACAAATATGAAAACATCTGTCTTGGCTCTTGCAGTTTATGCAAATTGCATATAATTATTCTCTACAGAGAACAATTCGTTTAGAATAAAAATTCTTAGCCTTGGCCATGTGGCTCAGTTGGTTAGAACATCATCCTAATACATTAAGGTTGTGGGTTTGATCCCCAGTCAGGGCATATATAAGAATCAACCAATGAGTGCATAAATAAGTAGAACAACAATAGATGTTTCTCTATCTCTCTCTCTGAAATCAAAAATAAATAAGCAAATAAATAAATATTTTGTCTTTTTTTAAACTTTTATTTGCATTTATTTTATGCTGAATTTATTCCCAGGTTGTAAGTTTTTGTTTCTTCAGTTTCATCTGGGATATCTTCATCTGTCCAACCTCCTCTTTTGCTTTAAGATCAACCTGCTATTTTTCTGTAAGGATATTCTCAATGTGGCAGAGAGAGCTCATGTATGAATTAATCCTCCTGTGAGCTCTCTAAATTCTGGGCTGCATCTTGGGAGCTTTGTTCACCTGGATGTGCTCAATATCCAGAGACTGCACATCTAAACCCATAAATTCAGAATTTTTCTCTGCACTTTTAAGAACGTGCAGTAAAAACTCAGCACTCTTCTTGGGCCACTGATCTCATGTCCAGTCCCAATTTTTGGCTTGGGCACACCTACCAACTCCACCATTGTAATGACTGAATGGCACACTTTGCTTCTGTAAAGTGACATCCTTCTTCAGATACTTGATGGCTTTTTTTGATATGCATACCCTTGATGGCCTGGGAAGTTTCACAAATGTTCTTAAACTGAACATAAAGATATGAACCTCTTGATATGCATGATTTTGCAGGGTGTTTTGTGGGTCAAGTGAGTAGCAAACCATCAGGCTACTTACAGGAAAAGCTAAAATAAAGTTCTTCAACTTACTTTACAGTATGTTTTTACCTTATTGTGAGTTACATAACATGGTCCTGAATATCATACCATAGGAAGGCACAACTTGATAAAATTTGACTTAACTTTTACTGCAAATTTTATGTTCAACCTCTAGGTATATATCAGCTAAAATACAAAAAAAGTAATCATTTGTGTTCTGAGAAAAGTAGGCAACCTAATTAACCCACATTTTAATTTTTCTTTCATTAATTGAAGTACACTGATATCGCAAATAGAAACAGATGGAGTCATCTATAAACCCGTACTTATGTCAAACTTGCCAGATGCTGAGAGAGAAGAAGTCACATTTTCAGGATGAGTTGCTATTGGGGTATAACTCAGACTCCCTCCAGCCATGGACCCTTTGCACACACTGGTAGCACTGGTAGCCATTGTTCTTCATTCACCCCTCAGATCTCAGTTCTGGCATCTCTTCCTGCAGAAAATCCTCAGCCACGAGTCATATCAGACTCCTTTGTGGTACACACTCTAAGAGGCACTCATTTCCTTCAGAGCATTTAAATTAATGATTATACAATTGCAAACCACAGTTCTACATAGGGGAACAGAGCCTGTTTCTGATTTTCTGGGTCAAATTAATAGTAAAACATTTTTAGAGGTCATCTCAGGCCTGCCCTCAGTCCTAACCTCCAGGGAAGCAGAACCCGTGTCTGGTTTAGCTCCTTATCGCCTGTATCTCTTTCTCCTAATGAGTGCCTGGCACATAGCAAATGCATAAAGTACTCACTGAAGATGGAAAGAAAGAAAAGATGAACATACTAGATTATTTTCCTAGAGCCATCCTTCTTCAAGTCCAGGCAACTTTACTAAAAGTGAATGGGGGTGATTAAAGTTACATTTTCATTACCCTAGAGCACACCAAATTTGCAGAAAAAAACATACTGCAGAGGAAGCTGAGTCATGACTGCTTGAGAACCTGCTGTTCATGTGCAATTCTCCTTTGACAGTTCCTGGGCACTGTTGTCACGGTGACGATGGCTGTCCTGTGTCTTTATCTATTCACCAACACTAAGAGAAGCTTTGCAATTGAGATATTGTTTAACAGATGGGGTAGCTTCTGTGTACTGCTACAAATTTAAAAATAAATAAAGTTACATATTCAGAAAGCCATCTCATTGTGACCATATGCCTTGAAGCAAATCAATCAGACCTGTTCTGGAATTTTAATCTTCAGGTGATTACGCAGGAGGACAAACCCTTGGAGGTGTGGTTGGTAGTCAACTGGAAGGTGTGAGGCCCTGTGAAGATAGGGTGTCAGCTTTTGTTCCATTGCCCTCCGCCCACCAAATAAAAGTTTTTCTTGATCCTGCATCTTCCTGTGGCCTTTTTCTTTTCTTCTAGTCTTCACTGAATCCTCTATAGTCTAGCCTCCACATTAAACTGCTACAATTCTGATCACAAAAAGGTTCTGCCAGGCACAGGGTATGTCATAGCTCTTTATTGAATTCATTCATCCATTCACCAGATGGGTTTGAACACTCACTCTGTTCCAGAAACTGTGAAATACGTATGGGGTATACAGCAGTGAGCAAACAGATAGGGTCCCTTCCATCACATAAGTGAGATCATCTCCTACCTGCCAGGTCCAGGAGTCACTGTGGCCACTTCCCAGCTTTTCTCCTACTTAATCTCTGCAGTAGTAGTCATGCCAATGATTTCTTCCTTGAAATTTGGGCTGTCTTGGTTTTCATGAAGTCTCTCATCCCTGCTCTTCCTCTCCTTCCAGGACCACACTTTCTCAATCATTTTATAGGTTTTTCTTTTTTTTCTGTTGGCCCCTTAAATATTGGAGTTCCTCAGAATTCTATCATGGAGTAAGTACCTCAAAGTCAATAAACCCTAAATTCAATTTTCCCCCCTCCTATTCACTTTTCCTTCCTTATTTCTTGTTCTTGTTAAAACAGTACATGCCACCCAATCACCCTCTCCCTTTCTGCCTCCACACTCTCATCCAATGGTCAGAAAATCCAGGTAGTATTTTCCATCTGTATCTTCTGCATCTCTACTTCATTTTTTAAATATAGGCAATAATTATAATAATTTTTAATGCCATTCTTTGCTAATTCTAACATTTGTGTGGGTTCCCAGTCAGTTTCAATTGATTGATTATTGCTCATATTATGGACCGTGTTTTCCTACTTATTTGCATGTCTGGAAATCTTTACTTGGTTGCCAGCCATTGTAAATTTTACCTGTTGTATACTGAGTATTTTTATATTACTGTAAGTCTTATTGAGCTTTGCTCTGGCATGCAGTAACATGTAACATGAAACAGTTTTATGCCTTCAGGTCTAGTTTTTTTGATAAGTTAAGCAGGTCTCAAGCAGTGTTCAGTCTAGGGATAATTTTTCTGCAGTACTGAGACAAAACCTTCCTGTTTGATTTGCCCAATGCATGAATTATTATTAGGCCAGGGAAGAGGTACTGCAAGAGTATTAGGTCCTGTTCTCTCTAATCCTTAGAATGGTTCTTTCCCTGGCCTCATACCTATGCTGATCAGTCAGCACTCTGATGAATACTGGAGGAAGAGGGAGTCGCTGCAGATCTCCAGACTCTCCCTCTCTGCTAGCTCTCTCCTCTCTGTCCTATGAACTCAGCTGTCCAAAATCCTCAGAATCTTAGTTCTGTCTTCTAAGTCAGGGAGGCCTCTGTGCGCAGCCTGGAACCCCTTCCTGCTGCACAGTCTGGAAACTTTCTCAAGGTCATAACCTGGAGCAATCAGTCATAGGGCTCAACTCATTTGTTTCCTGCTTCACGGGGATCTCTGTCCTTTGCTGTCTGATGTCCAGTGCTTTTCCAAGCCATCATTTTATAAATATCATTGGTCTTTGCTTCAGTCAGGAGGGTAAAGCCAGGCTTGTTATTTCATACTTACCAGAAAAGGAAGTCTTACAATGAAATCTAATAGATCAGCTTATCTCAAACTTTTGCAATCTATTCTTCTCACTTCACAAGTATTATTTTTTCCTAAAATATTAATCTCTCATTCCTCTGCTTCAAGTTCTTTTATAGCATCCCAATTATTTGTAGAATAAAGTGTGAACTGCTTAGCATGGCAAATTTTATGCATTCCTGATAAGGCCCCTTCCTATCCCTCTACCATCCCTACCCCAACCATTTCCCCATATGTTTCATTGGCTTTGACCAATTCAAGATACTTATAGTCATCTCCTCCATCCCAATAATCAGCACCTACCTCCCTGTTTTTGCACACATTGTTTCTTCTACCTGGAATATTTTTTCACATCTTCCACCTGGTAAACTCTTCTTTAACCTAGAAGATCTTTCTAAGCATGCGTATACTTTTGCCACCAAGTACAGAATTGCTCCCCTACCTATTGCAACACTATGAACTAAATATTGTGTATATCCCTTTTATAGCACTTAGCACTCTGTATTATATGTTTGCTTATGTGTCTGTTTCCACTAATATATAGAACATTCTAAGAGGGTAAAGAATGCACTTTATTTTTTTAATATTTCATTTATTTATTTTGAGAGAGGGGAAGGGAGGGAAAAAGAAAGGGCGAGAAACATCAATGTGTAATTGCCTCTCATGCACCCCCTATTGAGGACCCGGCCCGCAACCCGGGCATGTACCCTGACTAAGAACTGAACTGGCAACGCTTTGATTCGAAGTCTAGGGCTCAATCCACTAAGCCACACCAGCCAGGGAAGAATGTACTTTCTTTACATACCCATTGTTAAATTCATCCAACCAGTAACTATTTAGTGAGCTCTTCACCATGTCCAGGCACTATCTACGTCCTGGAGATACAAGGTTGAACAAGACAGTGTCCTTGCCCTCATGGATTTAACATGGAGATGAAAGAGGCAGTTAATAAATGTGGAGAAGTATATCATATTTACAGATCAGAATAAGTTAGAATGCTGTTACCATCACCCAGGGAACAGGGATGATATTAGCATGAAATAGGGTGGGGGGAGAAAAAAGGAAAGAACTGGATCCACTTGAGACACATTTCTGAGATAAAGTGAATAGGGTTCATATGTGGATTTCTTGGGGGCAAGAAGGAAAAAGGAGAAAAAGGATGACTTTTATATGATAGATGCCTAATAAATTCACATATGAATAAGCTCCTTGACAACTGAAAACTAGTTTTTATTTTTGTTTTTTTAAGATTTTGTTTATTTATTTCTAGAGAGAGGGGGAGAGAGGGAGAAAGAAAGGGAGAGAAACATCAATGTGTGGTTGCCTCTCATGTGCCCTCTACTGGGGAACTGGCCTACAACCCAGGCATGTGCCCTGACTAGGAATCATACCAGCGACCCTTTGCTGCACAGTCTGGCACTCAGTCCACTGAATGACACCAGCCAGGTGAAACCAGTTTTAAAAAGATGAACCTATGATGCTGACCAGGTGGCTCAGTTGGTTGGAGCATCGTCCCATACACCAAAAGGTTGTGGGCTCAATCTGCAGTCAGGACATGTATGGGAGACTACCGATCCATGTTTCTTTCTCACATTAATGCTTCTATCTCTGTCTCTGTTTCTCTGTCTCTCTCTCTCTCTCCCTTTCTTTCTTTCTTTCTAAAACCATAAACATATCCTCAGGTGAGGATTAAAAAAAAAGATGAACCTGTGGATTTGGTTCAGAAGCTAACTGGACAACTTTACCAGGAACATTTTTCTTACACTGACTAATTACTAGAGAATACTAAACACTGAGCAAAATGGGTAAAGGTGGTCAAAATGTACAAGCTTCCAGCTGTAGAATAAATAAGTCCTGGAGATGTAATATGTAGCATAGTGATTATAGTTAATAGTACTGTATTGCATATTTGAAAGTTGCTAGAACAGTAGACCGTAAAATTACGCATAAGAAATTGTAACTGCGTGGTAACAGGTGTAAACTAGATTTATTGTGGTGATCATTTTGTAATACGTACATATGTACAATCATTATGTTGTACACCTGAAACTAAAATAATTTATACATCAATTACATCTCAGAAACAAAAAAAAAATAGTAATATTGAGGTTATGCTCCAGAGTTAGACTAACTTAGTTTTACCCTTATTTGCTGTCTGATCTTACTGAAGTCATGTAACTTCTCTAATCCTCAGTTTTATCATCTGTACTATGGAGATAATTCTAGTATCTACAGTTGGGTTTTTCTTTTTTATGAATAAATTAAGGTCATACTTAGTAATATGTCTAATATATAAGTTTCCAATAAATGGAAGCTTATTTCAATATATGGCTCATGAAAAATCAATCAACTGGTTGTTTTGTTGTTGTGTGTTCAAGAAGAATATTATGATTAAAATTCTTGTTCATATCCAGTGATTCTTTGTAAAATAAAGTTAAGTAATTTTTGCCGTGATATAGTTTGTGTTCTAGAAAGTTAACAAAACTTTAAAAAAATATACAAAATTAAACTATCGTAAAACTCTCTCCAACAGAATGAAAATTCTACAATGATTTAATACTTTCAAGTATCCTTCCAAAGTGGCCCATTTTCAAATATTTCTAACATTGGGAGAAAAGCCCATCTGGTCAACTCTAACTGAAGCAAGGAGTTCTCAGTTCTCCTGAGCCTTTCCTGGGGAAAGGTGGGTGGACCTGAAGAGAAGATGTCTGTGTCCCCAGCAGGGAAGGAACAAACAAGGTCTGTCACTAATTTCTTTGGGAATTAGGAGCAAATGAAGATGAACACTGCTGAGCAAAATGAGAGTGAAGTGGAGTTTCAGAATAGGAGAGAGAATGAGAAGAGAGAAAGAAAAACAATCAGGGCCTAATGAAGGGCAGCATACTGGAGACATATTGCTCCAAAGGCAGGGAAGGAAAGGTGTCAGGTGATGGGTGTTTTTACACATTCTGTAAAAGGGTAGACAAAAGAGAACATATGCAGGAGGGTAACAGTGAGACTGGAGCCTGGCAGTCCTCAAGAACACTCATCTCTGGTAATACTGTGAATATATTATCACAATAACCCTAAATGCTAAATTCTGTTATTATCTCCATTTTACAGGGAAGGAAACTGAAACTCACAGAGGCCAATAAACTTCCCTCACAGGCAGTGAGGAAGAATTTGAATCTGGTCCTGTTTAATCGGTGCTCGTACTCTCCTCCATCTTGCTGGACTGCCTCTTAGTTCTTGCTACTGGGAGGGAAGCAGCAGGTTCAAAAGAATCTTGGAAAGAGGGTGGGGGGATGCAAACAAAATGTACTTGCAAAATCTCATATCTGCCGTTTTAAAATAAAACTCAATTTAATTTAACTCTCTAATTTTTTTTAAGTCATGCAAAAAATGTAATCTTACACCATGGTAACAAAACATGAATATTCTTAAGTAATTTTATGCAAGAGGGTTTATTTGCCAAAGTGAAACTGGAAGTACCATACAATTACTCAAGTCTTGTGAGAATAGAGTTGCTCAGTATCTCCTTGGAGGTGATGGTTCCTATTTCAGCTTAAGAATTTGCTTCCACTTTGTTAATGAATTATTTTAATGAATTTAAGATAATTAGAAAATATGTCTCTAAATTCTGAGGAACAGAGTAATGATATAATTTTACCTTTTCTATGTTAACCATTTAAAACCACAATTTTTCGGCTACAGTCATTTTATCTGTGAACATATCTGTGTGTTATTATTGTATGAGAAACTGGACCTACACTGCCATCTGCTGTGTCAAGATTAGGTGAAAAATCACCCACATTAACTGGGCTTAAGGAATGCAAAATATACATATGAAAAGCCTGTATAACTTTGCTTTGCGGAAAATTAGTGTAGCAAAAAATATATGCTTGCACTAGGTATTTCAAATTATATTGGAAGCATAAGGAAAGATTGTGTATGTGTGTGTGTGTTTAAAGTGATATGAAAAAAATAATGTAACAAAACTTGTGTCTCCATCACCTATATTCAGAAAATGAATATAGTAGCCCCCTTATCTGTGGGGATTCTGTTCCAAGACCCCCAGTAGATGCCTGAAACTGTGGACACTATTGAACCCTATATATACTATGCTTTTTCCTATACACACATACCTATGATAAAGTTTAATTTACAAATGAGACACAGTAAGAGATTAGCAATAATAACTAACTATAAAATAAATTAATCAATCTGATAACTTAGGTGGCTACTAAGCTGACAAAGGGATAGAGAGACAGGTGAAGGGACAGGGGAACGTATACAACGTGTATACAGCATAGATATGTTGGACAAAGAGATGATTCACATCTGCAGTAGAATGGAGCTGGATGGTATGAGATTTCATCATGCCACTCAGAATTGTGCAAAACTTAAAACTTATGAATAGACTTCGGGCCAAGATGGAGGCATAGGTGAACACATTGTGCTCCTCTCACAACCAAAATTAAGGACAACAAAGATTTAGAAAAAAGAAAACAACCAGAACTGATAGAAAATTGAACTGTACAGAAGTCCAACAACCAGTCATCCAGACCAGTAAGAGGGGTGGAGTCACAGCAGGGAAAAGTGGAGGTTGGTGGACCCAGGCATGCAGGCAGTAGCGGCTGGCAGATCCCAGGCATGCAGGTGGTGGCTAGCAGAACCCAGGTGCACAGGCAGTGACTAGTGGACCCCGGGCATGGGGTGGCAACTGTGCAGATCCAGTGACGCTGCACAAGGCGGCTGGCTGACCAGGTGGTCCCACATTTGCGCGCAGATAATCCAGATGAAGGGGAAGTAGCAGAAGGGACTGGAATCCAAGAGAGAGCAAAGCAAGAGCCATTGTTCCCTCTCAGACCCTGCCCCCACATACAGCATCACTACCCAGCAACTGCGCAGCCCCACCCTGGGGAACACCTAAGGCTCCACCCCTCACTACGTAAGAGCCCAGACTAGACAAAAAAAAAAAAAGGCTCAAACTGGAGAACAAATCAAAGCCCCAGAGCCAATTCATCTAAGCGTCAAAGAGATAGCTAATCTATCAGATGCACAGTTCAAAGCCCTGGTGATTAGGATGCTCACAGAATTGGTTGATTTTGCTCACAAATTAGATGAAAAAATGAAGGCTACAAGAAGCAAAATGAAGAAAAATGCACAGGGAACCAATAAAGATGGGAGGAAAACTGGGACCCAAATCAATGGAGTGGACCAGAAGGAAGAATGAAACAACCAAACAGAAAAGAAAGAAGAAACAAGAATTCAAAAAAAAAAAAAAAAATGAGGAGAGGCTTAGGAACCTCCAGAATATCTTTAAATGTCCCAACATCCAAATTATAGGGGTACCAGAAGGGGAAGAGGAAGAGCAATAAGTGGAAAACTTATTTGAACAAATAATAAAGGAGAACTTGCCCAATCTGGCAAAGGAGATAGACTACCAGGAAGTCCAGGAAGCTCAGAGAGTCCCAAAGAAGTTGGACCCAAGGAGGAACACACCAAAGCACATCATAATTACATTAGCCAAGATTAAAATGAAGGAGAGAATTCTAGAAGCAGCAAGGGATAAGGGGACAGTCACCTACAAAGGAGTTCCCATCAGACTGTCAGCTGATTTCTCAAAAGAGACCTTCCAGGCAAGAAGGGGCTGGAAAGAAGTATTCCAAGTCATGAAAGGCAAGGACCGACATCCAAGATTGCTC